>SNQJ01S0050842.1:59476-72761 GCA_010110895.2 Picea sitchensis
AATTAAAATAAATATTTCTTTTTTAGTTAGCTATATTTTTTTCCCTTAAATTTTAACATGTTACACATAGATTATCTTAAAATTACCTTCTACTATTTACACAAATATAGATGATCTTCTACATGTCACATTTTTTTTTATATTTAAATATTTCCATGTTCATTATATATAGCATCATAGTAAAAAATATAGTTGTTCTAGTTTTTTCAATATATATTTGTGATGCTTTGAAGTTGTTATAAATGCTTAAATGCTTGTGTTATAAATGTAATATTTCCATTTAATGTTTCTATAACTTATGAAATTTCATATCCATGAATTTTCAAAGGATAGATATCGAGGCGAGATGTTGAGATAGGAGTCTCCAAACATTCCTCGCAAATGCTCTAGGCTATCCCATTAAGGAAGAAGATGAACCCCTTTTTCGAAACCCCTTCTTCGAATAAGACTTTGAGTGACCAACGTCAATCTAGTTAGAGGAGGAGATTATCAAATGAGTCTGTGAATAGATCATCTCGAGAATGTGCTCAAAATAGTTCTATGTATGCGGCCTTCTCAAATAGGTTGCACATTAATACTCCAACACCAGAAAATGTAGGGGATACAGATTAGATTCAACCATTCAAGATGACACTAACTTAGGTACTTGGTGAAGGTAAGCAATTTTGTGACTGCATGCAATCATATGAATTTAGGAAATTGGAGTTTGTTGATAATATTAAAAATTGAAATTTAAAACTATGTCCTAAATAGAAATGAAAGTGAAACAAATGAGCTTACTACATTTTTTTGGAGGACTGTAAATCTAGTGTGGAGTTCTCTTTCTTTTCATTAATGTATGGAACTAAATTAATATAGTAATATCTATTCATTGTGAAGCAATATCGTAAGTTGAATGAATGTGATGATGTTTATCCTGGTAGCAAGTTGTGGAGGGAAAAGAGTTGTGCATGTTGGTGGGAAGAGAGTTGTGTGCATGCAAGTAGCCATAGTTAATACACTTCATGCCTTGAGGATCCTTCACGACACTGCTTCCTCCGTAGCTACAATCGCCTCTCCATGCCATAACTTCAATGAAGCTTGAATGCAAAGGTAGGCTATATTGAATGCAATTACAAGCTATATTTATGTTTTAATAGAGCAATCAATAACAATTAATGTGGCTATTGATTAGATTTTATAATTATGTATTTGGTAAATTATTTTTTAATTTCTCACAAATGAGAGAAATTGAATTACCTACACCAAGGGAAATTAAGTCCCTTAACAGTAACTCAACCAATCAAAAATTAAATATAAGAAAAAAAACATTTGACAAATAATTTTGGTTTTTCAAAAAAATAATTTTAATATATGTTTTCACAAAATTTTGGAATTTTTTTGGAAAAGTGGCTAACTAATATGAAGTCAAAGAAGGTTGACTTCATAACGAAAAATATAGTCCCTAGCGGGGTAGGGACTAATTTTTTAGACTTCCAATACACATTGGAATTTTTGTGAATTATGTAAATCATATTTACATGTTATTTTTTGTCATTACATATTTAATACTAAAAAATTTCCTTTGTATTTATAAGAATGAAAAATGGAGTTTTTTTTAGAAGATGGCAAAGTGAGCCTTATATATAGACAATTCTTTGACCTAGAAACCCAAGTGTGAGTGTATGAGTCATGAGGCTTTTGGGAAACTATGGATATCCACCCATGTGTCAAGGTGTTTTTACTCCTTGAATTTATGTAGCTTTTAAAGAATATATGGATAACGAGGTTCCTTATAAGAAACTATGGATATCCACCCTTTTTAAGATGATATCCATCATTTCTAAGATGGTTTTAATTATGGAATGCATTTCAATTAAAAGGAAATCCCAATAAGCCATTTGTCATAATCAACAGATTTTGTTTGAATTTGTTCACTTTTGACACCATGGATTGTGTGGCACTACTTTGCTTCGGTTGAGAGGGCTTGAACAACCTACACCTACTACAACCAAACTACATCTATTCACTTAGGGTCTACCCATAACTATGCTCTAAGTTACAATTGTTATATCTACAACTAAGTTATGCAACCAAGTTCTCTAACAACTAGGCACACATCCAATCACAACCTTAAAACATCTTGGTAATACTTTTAACACTTATGAAATATTCATCAATACTTATCCAAATATAACATTACAAGGAATAGTAGAATTCTAAAAGTAAAGAGACCACGACATAGAAGTACAGGATGCACCCTAGGTGGATGCCTTAAACTATTATTATGAAGAATATTACAAGAATAAACAAAGCAGTCCAAGCACTACCTAAATTTTTTTTTATAGAAGTAAAAATGATCCTAGACACAACTACCTATTGTGAGACCACTTGCATAATACAACCCTTGAAGCATCCACAATCTGCCTCCTATAGATTTTTTTCTTCAACTACAACAATATCATTCTAGCTCTACCATGCCTTAAGAACTTTCCAATCCATCTAATTCCTTTGTGTAGACTACCTAAGACTCTTCCAGCATCCAATTTGATCATTGTGCCAAAACCCAGACTTAGCACCTCAAAACACCTTTTTCATTTTATTGATCACTCCTTGATCAAATGAATTTTTACAATGCATGTTTCCTCTTTATATAGGTGGGAGGTACCAATCATTTTATTCTCATAAGGTATCTTTCACCATGCTTGATGCCCAAGTGGACCCAAATTTGGAATACACTCCATTGTTTGTGTATTCATCTCCTCAAATTATTCCAAGGAATGGAATGCCCAACCCATTGATTCCATGTTCAAATTATATCATGCACTAGTGCCCAATAATCCCAAGTATCACACACCCAACTCTTACAATCGTACCACTTGAACAATGTCCAAGACACCTCTGCCATCCCTTTTGTTGCACATCATGCCAAGCCAACATCCATCTAACCTTGTGATGCATGCCAAATCAAATGAAGAACTATTTCCCACAAACTAGTGTACTATCACCCACAAATCAAAGAATTACTTCCCACTGCATCCATGAACTAAGGAACATCACATCCATTGTCCAAGCCCCTTGTGTGACTCTATAAGAAGCCACTTATGATAACACTTATCTTATTTCCATACTTATCCAAATCACTTCTACCAATATCTTCAGCACTTGGGCACCTTTCCATGTGCATGACCATCGAAGGCATGCCCATATATACCTACAACTTTCCACCACATCCAATTGTTCCTACCAATGACTATCTCAATGAACCGGGAAGGGTATACATTACCATCTCCAAGATAAGGGCATGTTTGTTGATGGTGACCTTGGAAGCCACTTTCCATCTTCTTTTCATTGAAATAATTTCATTAGGAGACTCACTACCAAGGAGCAGGTAGTAGATCCTAGGACACTAATAAAACAATGCCAAGATCAATGAAGAAATTTAAATATGTTGCTTAGTAACAATCCTCTATCCTTTTGAAGATAGAGGTAACTAAAAAAAACATGGATTTTGCTTGTGGTAGATGTTCATAGGCAAGTGTTCATGGTAGGTTGGAGCCTTTGAGTTGTAAAAGGATACTTGTGGTTTGGTAGAGGTTGGAGTTGCATCCAAGAGACAATGCTCAGTGCAATTTAGGCAAGAGGAACTTATGTTCGATAGGACATGGAGTGGTGTATTTTCATGGAGTAGGTACAAAGTTCAACTAGCTACTCAACTTTCCTGAGTCATGAAGTTTGGAGTTGTATCCAAGCATGGTAGTTTGAGTAGTGGAAAATTGTATGGTGATTTCAGTAGCAACATTATGGATTGACTGAAGGAGTTGGCCACATATGAATGTGGAACTTTTTGAGAGTAATATTGGAAAACAAACTTTGGATAAAATTGACATTTTTTAAGACATTTCATGGATGGAAACAATTTTAAGTGGGGGAATGTCACAAGGTTAGAAATTTTGTTCCACTTGAGTGTCCTATACCACTCAATAAGTCTAGTCACTGCATGGAACTGGTGTGACCATCAATTGCTTATATCACCTAAACTACACCTATTTAACATGTCCTGACTGGACCCAAGCCAGGCACCTTAAAGTATACAAAATATTAAAGTGTTCACTTCACCATAGTGTGAGACTGTGAGTCCCTAGACAATCATAAAGTCCAATACCATATTGATATGAGTTGTAAACCTCATCTATTCATGAGGTTTTATCATGATCCATTGTTGAGTTTTCAATGAAATATAGATATAGATCTTATCAATATATGTACTATAAATCCATATCATCATATCAATACAATGTGCATGAGAAAGGGTTAAGGAATTTTCCTCCAATACTTGTCTTGTTTTGTTTGTTCTTGATTCTTAACATGGTATTAGAGCTTCTTGAGTTTTAAGAGGCCTAGTACTTTACTCATGATAGTAATCCATGGAAGACAAAGTGAAACATATAATAGATTAAATCCTTTTCTTCCATCTCTTGTCCCACCTTGTGTGGTATCATAGACATGGTGAGGAGAATTCTATCATGAATGGTGATGAGAATGCCATGATGGATCTCTAAAGAAGAAGACTCCAAATCTTAAGAAACAAAGTCTTCTAGGATGTATTCTATTATTTATTCAATGTAGATTCATTTTTAGGGCTTCATGCATCTTCTAGGTTAAAGTTGGTGTCACAACAAAGTTGGGTTCATGAGAAAAAATAATCATATTCATTTCCCAATGACCTACTAGATCCAACAATAAGACCACTTGATTTTTTTTATAGGAGTTTTTTTACAAAGGTGGAAGACAGAAAACCAACTAAAATAAAAAACCTTGGCCAACCTATGGAAACCACGTCCATGCTTTGGAAACAATGATTTGATAATTTGGAGCATGGATTATTTTAAGGTTGGTATGAAAATTGGTTCTACTCTCTAATTTTCCACATGAAGATGCCATGCCAAAAGAAGGGTGCATATTCGGTAGTACTCGACACCCTAAGAACAACATCAACTCAAGTGAGTATGATATAAAATAAACAAGTGTAAGAGAGAAATAACAAGCAACATGACAAGTGAGTGAGAGAATAATAAGAAATGGGAAAAGGAGGAAATAATTTACAAAATGACTCTCAAGAAATCAAGGAATTGCAAGAGGACAACCATGAATTGTAAAATCAAGTTAAAAATATTGAGTGGACATTAAGTCAAAAACAAAAAATAATTGGTTACATGGTTGATACAATATAGTCAACAAATGATCTTTGAGATGAAATATAAATGAAGGATCAATTAATTGATGCACTTCAGATAAAATTAAGAGAAAAGAAGAATCACATTGATGACATGATTAATGCAGCATCTATAGAAAATAAATAGGTTGAGGCAAGTTGTGATATAGAATATCTAATAGAGAATATCAATGCAATATGTGCTATAGAAGAGTTCATCCAAATGATTGATGCAACATGTGATACAAATGAAATCATGCAAAAAGTTGATGCAACTTGTGACATACAAGACATAACACAGATGATTGAAGATAATTGTGATATAAAAGACTCGATAGCTAATGCACAGGACACAAAAGATATGGAATCTTCCATGAAATTGATGGAGGAAACATTTGTCAAAGATGAGTCCCAAGAAGAAGCAAAGAAAGAAAACATCGACAACAACAAATGTGAAGAAGAAAAAGAACAACAAAATGATATTTCCAAGATGTTTTTCAGACCTTAGGAAGAATTATCATTCAAAAAAGGTTGAAACGACTTAGGATATAAAAAATACAATAGCTTTCATATCCAAAATTACTCTAAACCAATTCACTTTGTGAGTGTAGGACTTCTTGAACAAGTGAAGAATCTTGATAATAAGTGCCAACATTGTCATATAGTTGGTCACTTGGAGACACCGTGTTTTTCTATCCATCCTTGTATTCATTGTGGGAAGACAAATTTTCTCTCGTAAAAGTGTCGAAAGAAGAAAAAGGTTAAGAAAAATATTCATTATGGTTGGATCATCTCTCGAAAATGGAATCAACAAGTAAATAAACTACATTAGTCTTACTATCTAGTCAAGACAGAGGTAAAGCCACAACTTCATGGAGAAATGAAAACAATCAAAAGATTTCAAAAAACTATTCCAGATGATTATGGTGATGATCAATATCCAATTCTATATTTTCTCTGAAATTAAAACATGAATCAAATATGGTACTCTCCACGCCTCAAGGGGGGGGGAACATTGATGAAAAGGATACTCCTACACCTTTATGGGGGAGTGAATATGGTTAGTGGTAATACAAAACCACCACATTGTTCAACTCAAATTGGTTAGTGGTCATCCAAACCATCACATGAAGAATCCAAAGCTTAAATCTTGGATGCTTTCAATCATGAATCATTGAAGAACATAAATAATCCTGAGCTAAATCTTGGATCCTCTCAACAAACTTCAACAAATTTCAAAAAAATTCTCACCTTGCAACTGATAGGGGGAATATTAGACATCAATGATGATAGTCAGGCTTCAAGATTCAAAGTACTATCATTCATAAAAATCAATCAACATTTGGGAATTCCAGTATGGTAACTAGTCTCCTCAAATCAAAAGAACTAGAATGTTTAAACATGGAAGCTATTCACTTCTAGATGAACTATTCAAAATACATATTTTGGTGGTGTTTTTAGGAATATATTCATCGAAGATCAGTTCAATAGTTTCACATTGAATATGATACCAGTTATTGTTTTGTTATTGGTACTATTATTCAAACTTGTGATTGAGGGGGAGGGGACGGCAGATGTTAGACTATGAGTCCCTAGACAATCACAAAGTCCAATACCACATTGATATGAGTTGTAAAACCCATTTATTCATTAGGTGTTGTCATGATCCACTAATGAGTTGTCAATGAGAYATAGATCTAGATCTGATTGATATATGTACTATAAATTCATATCATYAKATCAATACAATGTGCATTATAATTTMTTAAWTCCTTTTCCTYYATTTCTTKCYTCRTTTTGTTTGTGCTTGATTCTTAACACATAGGYGATGATGCACACCACCCAACCATAGGAAATGTTACACCATTGTCTCCCCTAAGATAACAATACTTGAACAACTAACTACCCAACATGAGACCCTGTTGTCATTCATCTAGGATAACACATGATAGTACATGAATATCATGTCCCTGCTTTATAGGAATTCACAAACCTTAAGTAAACTCATTGACATCATTACCTTTCCATGGATAAGATACAATCCATTACATTGCAAAATAATGTTGTCCTCTATCAAAGCTTGCTATGGAACAACTCATCAATCATCTACTATACTCAACTAGAAATCCTTAGTCCTCGTAGCCTATGTATTAGTACACCATCCTAACTGTCTTATGGCTACCATCCATGAGTTAGTCACTAAGGCTACCAAACCATATGGACTTTCCATGCACCCTTAGCCAATTTTTCTCAATGCGCCAACTATCATGCTACTATCAATGGTGCCTCAAGTAGGGTCTTTACACTCTCCCCTACATGAATTATTGACATCCTCGTCAATGCAGATCCATTGGCTCCTCTAATGAAAGGGGTGTTAGTGGTGAAGGGACACTCAATAATTTCCACATTTGAGCATGGATCTAATACCATTTGTCACATTCATGTGGCTCGGATACCATTTGTCATGAGGCTAGACTTTTCATTTTACTTTATCATCCCATACCACTCAAGAATTCTAGTTTCCATGTCACACGAGTTTGACCTTGCTAGTTTTTCATGACCATCAATCACTTGTATCACTCATACTACACCTACGAAACATGTCTTGATTAGATCCAAGCCAAAAAATTTAGATTGTGGATAATATAAAAGTTCTTGTTTCACCATAGATAATGTTATTCAATTTCCACCCAACCATAGGAAACCAACTACCTAACATGAGACCGTGTTGTCATACATTTAGGACAACACCTACTATTCCTTAAAGATCACATCCCTACTTTATCAGGAATTCACATACCTTTAGTACACTCATCGACATCATTTCCTTGTGATGGATAACACATAATTCATCGCATTTCCAAATGATGTCATCCTCCACCTATGCTTGATATGAAATGCCTCATCAATTGTCTTCCCTACTCGACTAGACATCCGATGGCCCTCCTATCCTACATGCTAGTACACTATCTTAACCATATCATGGATTCCGCCCATGGGTCAGTCACCAAGGATACTAAAATGTATAGTCTCACCATGCACCATTAGGAAAGTATACTCAACATTCCATCCATCACAACTTTAAAAATGACACCTCAAGTAGGGTCCTTACACCCATGATTCTTGAGGAAGGTTAGCTACTTTATTAGGCCTTTCCAATGAACCATCAATCTTTATACTAAAACATTATTTCCAGTTTCAATATCATTATGAATGTTCAATACTTCTTTAGAATATTGTTATGTTAACTCCTTATTTGTTATTAATATGTTGTGGGGTAAATATGGTGAATTGGCTTCAAAGGAAACTTATTTATTGGCTTCTACTTCTACATGAATTTAGTTTGAAGGTTTTTTTCAATGAATTATACTCTCTCACTTTCTCACATATTAAGTATTCGAAGTGAGGACATTGGTACCTTTCTAGTTCCCCATGGATTTCTCCCCTTGTCCCTAGTTTTCCAAATGGAATATGGTAGTAACCAATAGCCAAAATATTTGTTGGTAATGTAACAACATTGTTCTAGCATAAACTCATTGGCCAGGTGTTCCCTGCTAAGGCACATTCTCATTCTTTAAATCAATCAAATAACTCCATCAAATATAAGCAATCAAGTATATCAACCACATGAAAATGGGTGGGTATATCAACCATGTCTAACCCATCAGGAAAATCAACAATGATCATCATAAGTAGTGGTCCTACATCAAGTATCTTAAATTTGCTGCCTTGTTGATGAACAATCATGGTCCAAATCAGTGCTCCACAAAAAAATTGAAAAAAAATGGGGGAACCACATCCAAGGGGAGTATTTCCACCCAACCAACACATCAACCTAATCCCAAGAAATGCCCCCTCAAGTAGGAGCTCAAGTTCATTGAGGGTGTAGGATAAAACACTAAGTAAATAACCCGATCACCCACACTTCCCTATAATTCAACTCAAAATAAATCATCCAACTGATTATCCATAGCATGGTGGAGGGACTTCTAGACTTACAACAAATCAATTTTAAAACCCAATAAGCATCAGTACCTCTAGTTGATCAGGGACACTTCCAACCTCAACTATCCACACATATTAGAATAGAGCAACTATCTCCCACAATTTCACAATTA
This sequence comes from Picea sitchensis, assembly GCA_010110895.2. NCBI lineage: Eukaryota > Viridiplantae > Streptophyta > Pinopsida > Pinales > Pinaceae > Picea > Picea sitchensis. The sequence goes on from SNQJ01S0050842.1 coordinate 68,789, forward strand.
ATATAAGACTCTTGTTTAAGACATAATTTCTCCATGATCCAACAACAGTCATCCTCCTCATATATGGTAGGCAATCTCTTTTCTAATCTATTCAGGATAATAGTTTCCTCCCAAGAATATCTCTTTCTCTTCCCCTTCCCCTACCAGAATACACATGTGGCAATTTTAGGCTTAGGGGTAGAAATACAAGTGTCATAAAGTGGGTAAAATGTGACATATAGTGCATTCCCCTTAGGATTTTAACTCAATTTTACTCCAATTTACTTTAGGAATCAGTTACAAGTCACTTTTCCCCTTCTCGAGATTATGAGGTGAAATAATTAGGTAGGCCATACTCATAAAACAAGAGCCCCATCCTTTAGATGTGATTTTGACATTTTTAATTAGTATTCATCTAACATTTATCCCATCATCTAACCTAGGTTAGTGTGGGTCTCAAGAACATAACCTACACAAGGTCATCATTTCTAAAGAACATCATAATATTCCACTTCAAATCTAATGAAAATGCATATAAATATAATCACCAGTGAATTGCCGCATAACAAAAAACAAATAGGCCTCACCTAGGGTTGCTACCATCATCTAACCTAGGTTAGTGTGGGTCTCGAGAAAATAACCTACACAAGGTCATCATTTCTAAAGAACATCATAATATTCCATCTCAATACTAATGAAAATGCATATAAATCTAATTACCACAAAACAAAAAACAAGTAGACCTCGAGAGGGGTGTTAAAGGTAACCCCAAGAGACTACATGGGATTTGATCTCAAAACCTATGTAAACTTTCACACAAGAAATCTTATCAATCGAGATAACCCTTAAGGCTAGTTTTAATTGAATTTTATTTGAGAAAGGAACTTCCTAAAAAAACAAAATCACATAAGATTATAATGCATGCAACTAGATCTGATTATATCACTGTGAATGCATCACTTTCTATTGCAAGGTTTGTTTTTAGCTACTTTCTACTTGAAGTTTAAATAACCATGAAAAAACCATGATTCGTCTTTGAATCAAGTTGATCTTGGGCCACTTTGATTTGCAAATGATCTACTTCCACATTTTAATAAGAATGTCTTTGGGTCAAGGCCACCTAAAAATACCACATTTTAATAAAATGGCTTTGGTTCAAGGCCACCTAAAAATATTAAAGGTTATGTACAAATAATTTTGCATAGAAATAATAATTTATTTTCACCTATACCTATAAGGGATATGTGTCTAAGGAGCTATTGGATTATATGGAGAACATAAGAAAAACAATGATTTCTTACAAAAATTGAAATATAAGAGGAAATCAAGGCCATTAGATGACCATATCAACTTTGGAGGTTCTAAGTACAACGAAGATTATATATAATGGACAAACTAAATAAAATAAAAGAGAAAAAAAAAATTAAAATCATGACTCCAATCAAATTATCATAAAAAAATTATCCTCATATTATATGGAAAGTTAGGAAACCTATGACTAAGAGATGAATTAAATAAAAGAAAAAAAAAGTTTTAAATTATACTTCAATTAAATTATCATAAAAAAATTATCCTCTATAACTATAGAAAATACAATTTGAAATAAAATAAAATAAAAATAATAATTAAATGATGCTTCCAATCAAACTCTTTCTTGCTCATTCATCTACCCACGTGTTCCACCAACCATTAATCTCTCTTTCTCTCATCCAAGGAAGTCTATCTATCTCTTATTCTAGGGAGATGAAATAAAGAAATATGGATAAATAGGGGAGCGTAGGCGTCTCACCCTCGTTTGTCCCAAGGTAGGTCATTGCATGTGAAAATCTGACTTTTCTACCTCTTATTGTACCTATCGCTTAGCATGATACATAGCATTTGATATGCTTTTGTAAACTCTCCCACAAGATCCACCAAGTGTGCACGCTACTCAGGAAGATTTGGCGACAGATGGACAAAGAGCACCAGGAAGAAAGGGATCAGTTGGGTGAATGAAGATGTTTGGGTGTGGGTAGAAGCACCTTGGGTGCACGATGGGGATGTGTGGTGCCAAGTGGGAACAAACCTTACTTGCCTTAGAAATATCGAAGAATACTTGGGTTGCATTTGGGAAAGGGTGGGGCAAATTGGGATCATGCCTAGGGAGTGGACCTGTCTACCTTTGGAAACATGGGTGTGCTAGAGAGGTTGGAAGACCCCATCGACACACTTACAAGATTCACAATGATTGGAATGAAGATTGCACAAGGAAAAGGGGTGCATGCCAACCTAAGAAACAAACGATTGATGGATGTGTGGGATTTGGATGGGTGCATTGGATCCACAAACGAGCGCAATGAGTCGATTGAGTTTGGGTTAGTGAAGGGGAACGATCCACCAGAGAGACATGAAATTTCACATAAGTGACAATTGCAGTCCATATAAAGCAAGGGAGCATAGCCAAGGAAGGCATAGAGAATTTTCAACAAGAGATTTGGAGAGCAAGTCTGTGATAACGAACTAAGGTAAATTTTCCAAGATGGAAGACAAGTATCCAAGATTTGGACGTTTTGGAATATTTTAGAGAAGTTTGAATACGTTGGTGTATGGAGGCATGTGTGAGGGGAAACTGAAACCTATGTTAGCTTGGTGAAAGTATGCATAACTGAAGGGACAACAAGTCTGTGGTTTTGGGCATGTCCGAGGTGCGCCACATGTGGTTGCAGAGATGGTTGCGATAGAAAGTCTTAGTGGGATGAATCTATTCTTGAGCTTCTTGGTGAGGTAAAGCGAGTTGTTTGACTTTTCCCTGTTGTAAACCAAGCCAATAGTTCTCATTTTTAATTGTTTCACAATAAAAAAGACTTAGTTAGGTGTTAGGAATGGTTTGTGTCGCCCAAACTATTTATGTGTTTGTCTTCATTTTTGTTCTACAGTTGTTCTCTTGGATTCTCATGTTCATGTATGTATGCTTAAATAAGACTAAGCATTAAACTATGTTAACAATTATCTAAGTAAGAAAGAGTTTCACTAGAGTAGGAGTGTGACTCGTCATTAGCCTAGAATGGAGTATGGGTGTGCTCTTGGTGAAATGACATAGTTAGGACGAAGTATTCTTGGTGTGCCAAACAACCAAGTAAGAACCGTCGCGGTGTCACATACCCTTAAGAGGTGAATGATCACAAGATATGTTCAGAAATTCCTGTGGGGTCGTGACACCTTCCATATTTCTTTGACTCCACATTACTTATCTTTTCAACATAAATTTACAGATTTCTTTCAAATTTATATTTTACAAATCATTTTTATTTATTTATTTTTAAATAACTAAAATTATTTATTTCATATCTCATTGGTTGTTGAATTTGATGTCTTATTGTAGAGTTAACAATATATTTATTGGAATTGATGAATTAATTTAATTCTCACAAGTTTTGGCACCTAATATGTTTTGGCATGTGATTATATAAGTGGAAACATAATCTCCTTTAAATCCTTGTAGATGTTAGTCTAGTACTAGTTGGATTACCTCTAACCCCTAAGAGTTACAGAGTCTCATCTTTTTTGTGCCTGGATTAAGTGTACGTTCAAAATCTAGTATCCTCGCCTCAATGTATATCCCATGCCCAACATTGTTCTAATTCCAATTCTAGATCAAGATGCATATCCACGTGTCGTACACAGTTTTCCAAGAAACAGGGAAGAAATATAGCTACATCCATTATTGAACATCCATTGAACATAAGCAATCTTAGGCTAGGATGATATGCACTGATTGCAAGTGACCAAATAAACGAATGAAAACCACATGTGTGATTGTAGTGAATTAAAAACCCAAGACTAGATATTAGGTGTAGAAATCAACTAACCTGAACTAATTTTCTTGCAAGGGTGACAAGTAATACTCCCCTGCAACCTTATTATATGGAAAATGGAATATTCTCATGTCAATATGAAAAATGTCTCAAAAATATAAAAAAGTGAGAAATCTAAATTAAAAAAAAAAAAGAGCATT
>SNQJ01S0050842.1:107079-118202 GCA_010110895.2 Picea sitchensis
GTGTGGAGACATCAAGAAGGGACTCTTCTCTATGTATTAAATATAAAATATAATTACAATTTTTACTTTTACTTTTACCATTGCATTTCATTGTCAATTTTCCATTTCTCTTTTGTAGTACTAATGTGCCTAATTAAATTGAGTCTTCTCTATTGTCTTGCTAGTAATTTACTATCCATACATCATTGCCATCCAATATTCTTAGTAAGGTTTTTAAATTTCTTTCTTAAAACAAAGTTTTTTCTTTATTTTAAATTCATTGCTACAGAAGCTTAAGAGTAAGAACCAAGGCAAGCAACAAAGACACATAAGTGGTTGTTCATTCAGTGAGTTTGCTCTAAGTTCTCTCGGTCGAGACATGAGTTTGTCTAGTTTTTCAAGACTTTGGTTGTGATTCTGGTTTTGTATATGACCGAAACAATTTTATGAGAAGTCTATAATGGAGTCAACTTAGTAGTACATGCATAATATAAGAGAAAGTGCATGGTGCCTTGTAATGAAATAATGATAGAATGTTTGAGAGTGCATGGTGCTATTTCTAATGAATTATGAGTCTCTTGGTCCATGTATGCTACTATGTGAATGGAAATAATACAAGTTGTTGTTATTATTCTCATTTACTATGATTATGACATGTTTAATGAATGTATATGTTAATGTTACATGTTGTTAATATTTAATTATATTGCAATTGAATGTATTAATGTCATCCCAACCATTCCTTAAACAACTCCCATGACACGTCTTCGATGACCATGTTTAGTTGAGGTATGAGCATTTTCCATTGTAGAAGAACACTCCCCTTCAGTTGAAATACCATCATGCAGAATTTCATGTTGCAGGTGTAATCATGAAGTGAAAAGAAAATCACCATGTTCTCCAACCATGCCTTGGTGGCTAAGTTGTTCGGGGCAGTCCATAACTCAGGAAACTTCACCTTCTCGAGTTCTCTTTGAATACTAATACTACCAGCCAGATCGCACTATGAACCCTCAATGGGAACAAATGATCTACCTTCATCTCGATCTAGGTGGTTAATCAACGCCTCTGACATCCTCTGAAAGGATCTCATCATACCTATCACATCTCCCACATCAACCTGCTCCTTCTCAGTGATTTGTTCTTCTCCTTGGGGGTTAGACCCCTTTGGTGTGGATATTATCAGAGGTGTCACACCTCTTCCTCTAGCACCGCGTCGTCTACTTCCCTTGCGTCCTCTAACCATTATTACTTGCATGTACGATTTCAAAATTTAATTAGCGATATAATTTTAATCATTCAATTAACATGGTGGAAGGCGTAACGGTCCAAAGTCACAGGGTTGAACCTTCTCTGATACCATATGTAACGTCCCCACTGTTACGTTATGAATGTAAGTGAATACAGTAGTAGGATTTTTTTTTTTACACATCAATAGACAAGCATTGCTTGATATTAACCTATTTCAATAACAAACATTCTATTATCATACATATCACAACATGACAACAATCAATTTCATCATCACTACAACCCAAGAATAAAATTTGTCGCTTAGTAAAAACAAGATGTCTACCCACCCAACCTACCTACAAGGTTAGGACCTCCAAGACACATAATCAATGCTCAAGTCTATAATTCAACCGATTGATTTTGACCATTTAAGGTCTTAGGAATGGAGACTATTCTGAGGAACAATGAGATATCCAATTCCCTTAACCACAATACAATTCCAAATTTCGAGACTAAATCAACAACCATACTTATCATAATTTTAAAGTGTAATGATAGTTATCTACGACTAAACAATGTTAAAATTCTCGCACATAATGAACAGGAAACAAAATAACTTTATTAGGAAACATACTAGTAAATTTTCCACTAACCATTAATTGATGAATCACTTATTAATTTTCTACCCATAAGATGCTAGTATTTACATAACAATACATATAATAATTTCAGCGGAAAATAATCGATTCGTTCAATTGACTTATAATTTAATTTTAATACATACCACTAACTATAATAGCTGTCCACAATTTCTTCATTGGATTGAGTCATACTCCACAATATAATAACGATTGTAATGTACTTATTCATCATGATCACTATCAACCAAAACTCTAAATATAGCATCACTAATATTCAAATCAACTATCACATAAAGATAATTCTGATATAAACAATAGATAACCTATACACTACTTACACCTATTTCAAACATAAATCTTCTAATTCAAATGTAATGTATTTGTGCAAGCTAAAACCTTCGTCAAGCTCCTTAGCAAATTATCTTTAAATTTCAAGAATCCATCTAGAAAACATAAGGGTGTTTATTCAAGCTATTTTGTTACTCCGCTCTATTTTGTTATTATCATTAATATAGCTCACTATTACTCCTCATTAACATAGAGCGTTAAGATAACTTCATCAAAAAAGTGTGTGCTTAAATGGAAGATGACTCCATACTAAGTCCTCAAAAATTCATCGCATAGATTATATAATTTGATGTATATATGTTATATGATTTTTGTAAAAAAAACTCAATTTTTTAAGATGTTATCTAATTTTTAAATTTGTTTTAACAATTTTTAAAATAAAATAATTTTATCTAATATTTATTTTAAAATTATGTATTAGTTATGAAAAAATATGAAAAACTTTAATAAATGGAAAAAAATTATTTTTATTTTAAATTTATGTATTAGTTTTGAAAAAATATGAAAAACTTTACTAAATGGAAAAAAATTATTTAAAATACAATCACCAAAATCAATTCTCATTCTTAATAAAATGGTAATTAATATAAAAAACAAATTGACTAATCATCTACATGGGTTTAGGTGTAGGACATAAAAACTTTTTATATTTGACTTTTTAGACTTCAATCTTGAAGAAAGATTAGAAGGTGGTCTAGTGTTATTGCTAATTTATGAGAAAGATTTGGAAAAAAACATTCTACGTACCAAATAATTATACAGTTTTTTCTCTTACTTGGTTTATTATAGAATGTTTCTCTTATGGAATAAACATTCTACGTACCAAAGAAACATTCTACGGACCAAATAATTATGAACATGGATGTATTATGTTCTAATGTTAGGTAGGGTATCATAATTATAAGCCTTGGGTATCATAATTATAAGCTTTGGGAAGGATTTGGGCAATATCATGTGAGATAAATTTTACAGTTTTGTTTCCTACGTGGTTTATTGTGTTAAATTATTACTTGTTTAATTTTATAATTAATAATATTTTATTTTTTTTAAAACGATATAAATGAAAAAACAAAACATATATATAATTTGTAGATAGAGAAATATATTAAATACATAATTTTATATGATATAAAATTTATGGAAGTCACACATAATATAGATCTAAAGAATTTTTAAGTCATATATATTATTAATTTATAAGGATTTGCATTTAAATATATAAATTTGGTAAATTGATTTACATTGTTATTTGAGGTATAAGATTAAACTAGAAATATATCGTTTGAACTGGCTTAGTTATTAAGACATATATTTTCTTTTTAAAAATTATATGTTCAATTAGGAAGAGATGAAGGAAGGTAGGGTATCTACATGCAATAAATTCTTGTTTGTAAATATTTTTGTAAGCTTTCTTATTTATAAAATAGAGAATGTGATGAATTGTATTTCTTACATAAACTTCAATGTTTAATAAATTTTTGAGAAAAAAAAAATATTAAATTAAAATTTAAAATTTAAAATTATATTAAAAATTTATTAAAAATGTATTATACTTAATATTTACTTATATTTTTATGATTTCCTTTTTAAAGTCAATATACTAGTCATATATTTTAGATTTCCTTTTTATCTTATTATACTATTCAAATCATATTTTGACACCTAATTCCATTCAATAGTTTTTAATCATATTTACCACCTTGTAGATATAACTTCATCAGATGTACCATCTGAAATATGTGGTTATATAAATTCAAGTAATAATGTATGAATTTAAATAAAATATGTTTAAGAGAAATCTTATAAGTATGTAGAAATCTCAAATATAATTTATTGAAAATAAGTCACATGTGGCAATGTCCCTGCCAGATAGGATGGTTTTGAGTAATAGAATTTTTTTGCTAAACCAATAAATAAGTAAATTTGTGAACTTCTTTTGATTTTCTCATGCAAATTTGTAAATTTGTAAATTTTTCAGATAGGGTTGGCTCTCACACAAGTCTGATCATTTTCTTCTAACTTACAACACACTAACGATGGATCGAATGGCACATTTTATTTCCAAAACATGTGCCTTAATTGCCTTTTAGAACCACGAATGATATATTTTTTGTAACTTTACATGCATTTTAACGAGCCTAAAAAACATTTTAGATGGTGTCTTTTAGAAGTATTCAAAAAGAAAGAAAACTAAAATATAGGTTACCAATGTTTGGAGAGGAGCAAATTGTGCCATTAGAGCTCCCAACAATATCCTTTTGTTTGAGAGACTGTTCCTGCATCAAATTCTTTTCTTGTTTCTGCTTCTTGCGAGCTAGGTTATTTTGACATACAATTACATTATCAACGAAATGTAACTATCCTTTGATTAATAAATTAGTGGGTAGTAAGTTGTGGTACTAGATGTCGATTCTGGTGAATTCGGTAATTCCTAATCATAAATCAAAATATAAACATTTAGCATCTAAAACCACAACAATAAACAAACAAAGATATTTATACATGCAATTTCAAAAATGAAAAACTCTAAAAAATACAGAACTCCTTCACATCATTACTAAACAGAAAAAATCTAAAAAATACATAACTCCTTCACATCATTACTAAATTGAAAAACTCTGAAAAATACAGAACTCCTTCACATCATTACTTAAAGAAGGCCTAGATAAAAAAATATGCTTTCAAATATAATTTTCCAATGTCTATAACAGGCTCAAGCCCCAACCATAATCCTAGATTTCCAAAGCTTCTCCACAATGGAAGTGATAGAGGCAATATTTTTTTTTTACAAAAAGAACAAAAAAAATTAACTATCAAAATGAAAAGGAAATATTTCTTAATGATATATTACAATTAAATTTCTGGAAGTTGGCTTCAAACACTAATTCAAACACTAATTCAGACTAGGAAAATCATGGATTTCTCAGTCAATGTAGGTAAGTATGATGATGTCATCACCAACCAACTTCTAGATAAAAATAGTCGATTAAGAAAAAGTCCGAGCAGCAGTATATCAAGAAAACTAAGCCAAAAACCTATTAAAAACAAAATACCTGGAAAATACCTAAAGAAAAGAAGGAAAAATTCATAATAACTTTACAGGAAAAGCTCGAAACCCGTCAACATTGTGAAATAATTAATCTCACAACATTCGACCCCTCTTTCGATTCGAGCAACGTAATGCGCTGCATGTACTACCGAACTAAAGAACATGCATGACTCTAGTTTGTTGTGGAAAATACATATAAACCCAAATTCAATATAAACATACACAGAAACCTGAGTTGTGTACTTGCTTTTTGAATTAGATAAATACAATCGAACCCCATCAAAATTGCAGTGCATATTGATTATAAGAAATTTTGTTGCACCTGCCTCATTATAAAGAACTGTGATGCCTGAAACAACACTCAAACCCCTAAATAAAAAACATTTAATGTCACAAAGAAAACTAACCTCAACCGCAGAGAACAACACTTCCACTTATGATTCCAAACCAACCCAACATGGAAAAATTACTTTGCAACGAGACATATATCTATTCAGGGATTATTTTCAAGGCAAAACTTGACAGGATTTTAAAAACCAGAGAAAGTTAAGTTGAAGCTCTTACCAAACCATGGAAAGAGAACACTGTAGCAAATTCGACAGAGCTCTTACCGAACGGTGTAAAGAGAACGTTGCAACAACGAACACTGTAACGACTTCAAACTGGGAAGCTACAGGAAGTGTTTCATGTGAGGAGTTCTTACCAAACTCGGAGGATCTCTTACAAAACCTGTTCTGACAACCCTGCTCCCTGAGACGATAGAGACTCCAACTCTCTATGGTAGTCTAACGATCCCAACCACATGTTTTGGCAACCCCCTGCTCCACCTGTTTTGACAACCACCTTCTCCCTTAATGTGTGATGGCATACTGCCGCCACCCCTTAGTCACAGTGCCTGATGCGGATGTAACACAATAATACATACTGTCGCAACCTCGTGACTGCAATGCTCGATGCAGACGTAACCCAATAAAACTATAGCTGAAACCTTGTATATGTGCCTCGGGAACCATGCAAGCACATATTGCAAATTGCCAAAAATTTAATGTCCTTTCTATGGTAGGGACATAAAAATCATGGTCACAAGTGCCTTTTGTATAATTGAATTTGCCCATTCATTGGAAATCGAAAAGTTCATTATTTTTACTTTGTTTTTTAATTCATATTTTTTTTTAATTTAATTTTTTTTTATAATTAAAGATTTTATATTTATTTTTTAATTCATATTTTAACTTTTTAATTTAATTCATTTTTATATTTAATATTTTTACATGGAAAGAAATAAGATAATTTTTTATACCCCCGGATGGGGTGATAGAGGGCTCATCGCGGCACGAAGGGGAGGGTGGCACAAACCAACACAGCATGCTGGCACGTGATGAGCGCGTGCAGCAGCCCACCGCCCTCCCGAGAATTTAATGGCGTTTATTATGATTAGAGGGGGCATTAACACCGCACTCCCGCAGGCTCTCCCTCGCAAGTGAGTTATACGATGGATTCACCATCGTTGTTTGTCATTTCTCCCTGCCGAGTGCTTGCACAGCTCCTCTGGTCGCGGCACAGGCAAGAAGCTTCCCCCGTCTTCCTCCTGCGTTGGTCGTTGTTCTACTGCATTTTCCTGCACACTGTCAGTGCAATGAAACGCCCCCGAGGACGGCCGAAACGGGGCTCTCCCTGGAAGCCCTGTCGACCTCCGGTCACACCTCCCAGCTCTTCGTCCAGCGAACCCACCCCGCATCCTCAGTCTGATCCTAGACCTGCCACAGTGATCGAACCATTGGTTGCCTCCAGAGCTACTCCCTCCCGCTCGCCCAATTCCCTCCCGCGCCACCCTTTCGAATCCTTGGTAATGTTTCAGTCCTCTCCACCCCTCCCCAACCCAAGCAGTGAGCCTCCTCAGGGAGAGACTGAGCGAATTGAACGAAAGCCACCTGGCTCTTTTGATAGTGTATACCTCCGTGACTGGCTGCGCATCATGAATGATCTCATGTTCGAGCTTAGGCGGGAGATGGCAGATCTTAATTACCACCTCCAGGCCTCAGATGTCAAGGTGGAGAGATGTCTCCAACTACTCTCATCCTTGCAGGGGGCTCTAACTGAAGAATAGGTTGCAGAGATGCCTAAGAAAGCATCCGATGATGCTACAAGTGGACTACCGCACAATGCCCAACGCCCAGTCTACAGGGAGTCAGCGGAAAAAGAGCACGCCAGCTGAGCTACGGGGGTCGAGCGCGACGTGGCAAGCGAGCCAGATTACGAACCAACCTTCATTGAGGAGGAGCCGTGGCCCGAGGACCTCGATCCTAAGTGGCCGACCTTCTCGCCAGGTGTTTAGTTTAATTGCTTGTTATGGGTCGGTTCACCAGTCTCTTGGTCTCAGTCATAGTTCAGTATAAACTCAGTCTTTACACTTTTACTTTTGACTATATGCATTCTGAACTAAAAAGGTAGCCTGGGAAACAGGACTGGTTTCCCCTCTGTTGGGGCAGTCCAGCATTCCCACTTCTGAACATGTTTGTATTTTGAAACTTCACTGCAGTATAGAAGGATCTTTATATATATCACTTCTTATTTACAAAAAAAAAAAAAAGATAATTTTTTATAAGTTGATTAGAGTTATAATTTAAAATGCTTCTGTTTTTTTTTAATTTAGATTTCTCACTTTTTAATATTTTTGAGACAATTTTTCATATTGGCATGAGAATATTCCATTTTCCATATAATAAGGTTGCAGGGGAGTATTACCTGTCACCCTTGCAAGAAAATTAGTTCAGGTTAGTCGATTTCTACACCTAATATCTAGTCTTGGGTTTTTAATTCACTACAATCACACATGTGGTTTTCATTCGTTTATTTGGTCACTTGCAATCAGTGCGTATCATCCTAGCCTAAGATTGCTTATGTTCAATGGATGTTCAATAATGGATGTAGCTATATTTCTTCCCTACTTCTTGGAAAAACGTGTACGACACGTGGATATGCATCTCAATCTAGAATTGGAATTAGAACAATGTTGGGCATGGGATATACATTGTAGCGAGGATACTAGATTTTGAATGTACACTTAATCTTGGCACAAAAAAGATGAGACTCTGTAACTCTTAGGGGTTAGAGGTAATCCAACCAATACTAGGCTAACATCTACAAGGATTTAAAGGAGATTATGTTTCCACTTATATAATCACATGCCAAAACATATTAGGTGCCAAAACTTGCGAGAATTAAATTAATTCATCAATTCCAATAAATCTATTGTTAACTCTATAATAAGACATCAAATTCAACAACTAATGAGATATGAAATAAATAATTTTAGATATTTAAAAATAAATAAATAAAAATGATTTGTAAAATATAAATTTGAAAGAAATCTGTAAATTTATGTTGAAAAGAGAAGTAATGTGGAGTCAAAGAAATATGGAAGGTGTCACGACCCCACAGGAATGTCCAAACATATCTTGCAGTCATTTACCTCTTAAGGGTATGTGACACCACGACGGTTCTTACTTGGTTGTTGGCACACCAATAATACTTCATCCTAACTATGTCATTTCACCAAGAGCACACCCATACTCCATTCTAGGCTACTGACGAGTCACACTCCTACTCTAGTGAAACTCTTTCTTACTTAGATAATTATTAACATAGTTTAATGCTTAGTCTTATTTAAGCATACATCCATGAACATGAGAATCCAAGAGAACAACTATAGAACAAAAACGAAGACAAACACATAAATAGTTTGGGTGACACAAACCATTCCTAACACTTGACTAAGTCTTTTTTATTGTGAAACAATTAAAAATGAGAACTATTGGCTCGGTTTACAATAGGGAAAAGTCAAACGACTCGCCTTACCTCACCAAGAAGCTCAAGAATAGATTCATCCCACTAAGACTTTCTATTGCAACCATCTCTGCAACCACATGTGGTGCACCTTGGACATGCCCAAAACCACAGACTTGTTGTCCCTTCAGTTATGCATACTTTCACCAAGCTAACATAGGTTTCAGTTTCAATTCACACATGCCTCCATACACTAGCATATTCAAACTTCCCTAAAATCTTCCAAAACATCCAACTCCTGGATACTTGTTTTCCATCTTGGAAAATCTACCTTAGTTCGTTATCACAGACTTGCTCTCCAAATCTCTTGTTGAAAATTCTCTATGCCTTCCTTGGCTATGCTCCCTTTCTTTATATGGACTCCAATTTTCACTTATGTGAAATTTCATGTCTCTCTGGTGGATCGTGCCCCTTCACTAACCCAAACTCAATCGACTCATTGCGCTCGTTTGTGGATCCAATGCACCCATCAAAATCCCACGCATCCATCAATCGTTTGTTTCTTAGGTTGGCATGCACCCCTTTTCCTTGTGCAATCTTCATTCCAATCGTTGTGAATCTTTGTAAGTGTGTCAATGGGGTCTTCCAACCTCTCTGGAACACCCATGTTTTCAAAGGTAGACAGGTATGTTGGCGTCGAAAGTCACTCCTGGATTGCTAGCAGGAGCAGAGCCCGACGCCCATCAGTTTTATGTCACGGTTTGTTTATAGATGGGGTGACCGAATGGAAGCCAACTCAAAACAATATCATTTCAACTCCAAAACTAGGCCAGGCATGCATAGGTGAGTGAGGTATTATATAAACTTCAGACAGTGAGTTGTAGTAAAGGGTGAACAGGCGGAAGACTTCTATGGGAAGAGTGCGAAGGTCTGTTATAAACGACAGGTTCCTAACAGACTCTAGAAGAAGGCATCCAAACGCAAGGTCTTCTTGCACTTAAATACAGAAAACTAGAGAATACAATAATGCAACGATAAATCATTTATCATAACAAAACTGCAATAATTCGCGTGACTCGGTCAATCATGAACTCTCTTAGCATGAGAGGAAAATTAGATGGAGTGAGAAAAACTGTCTGTCATAAATCAAGATATCTCATATACAGATGCATATCCAACAAACTAGAATGTCTGTTAAACTTTACAGTAGGGAGCTCTGCTCTACCATCGATCCTTCACAAAATGGCAAAAATGCCTACATATAGCCAAAACAAAACAACAACAGCGGAAACGAGAGGCTGCATTGAAAACTTTGTGTCTGCATGTCTTCTGACAGTCTATGCATGCAGACTCCGGATGATCGTGCACTTATGACAGACGCAATGGGACTCCTGACTGTCCTGCAGTGGTTTGACAGACGCAATCTCCATCGGGAAGGACTATCAGTCTGCTTGTACACTTGGCCCTTTCCTGGCCTTCTATTTATGGAATAAGATGACGTTCAACTACCTTCACGACAATAATAACTGCTTCCTTGGGATTGGGAATGGCCTCGGTCAACTCTGCCCTCTGGGACATGGAAGACCCCTCGCGCTGCCACCTGGAACAATTGGATAGTTTGATGGATAAGGGGTGGAGGAACTGGCACGCTTGGCTTGGAAGGGGAAAGGGCAGTGATGGCGTCAACACTGTGAGGGTGAGATGAGAGGTGATGAGGTGGTAGAGGATAAGAGGGTCTAAGGATGGGTGCAGTAGTGAAAGGATGTCATGGAAGGGAGAGGGACACATGGCAGGGGACGAGGAGGCTCAGAAGGTGAGTGGATGATGAGAAAGGGCTAAAGGGAGCGAGCCTCATCACACAGTCAGGAGGAGAATAGATGGCAAGGAGATGACACAATAGGAAAGGGGCCCACGTTGGTTAAACGAAGAAATAAAGAAGGCTCCGGAATACAATGTGTGCCGTTGATCCGGGCGCTCTAATCACAGCCATCGGAGAGATGCGTCCCCGATTCCGGATCCCCCCCTCCGCTTAAAGGTAGAAAGGCGGGGGGGGGTCCGGAATCACCTTTCGCGCCATTGATCCGGGC
>SNQJ01S0050843.1:36069-47771 GCA_010110895.2 Picea sitchensis
AAAACACACACTTGAGGGTGTTCAAGTGAATATTATACTTTTTATATTGAAGGGAAATATTGCAAGGGTATTCTAAGTGATTTCTTATTTTTCCAAACGAGTTGTGGGGTCACCGAGATAAGATAGGATGATATGTACCAAGTCATAAAAGCAGTATGACAAGCCCATTGGAAAGTGGCCCCAACATTCTTTAATATGAAAAGCATAATTCAATAATAGAATGCCTCCCATAGGGTAGTGGATGTGGTCTTATATTAGTATTTTTTATTAATCCAAATATAATTATAGCTAAAGAATCCATCCATGAAGGAGAAGACCTCATGTCCAGCACAAACACCAATATCCCTATTAATGAAAGGAGTAGAGTAATTATATTTGGGAAAGGCACAACTAAGATCACATAAATAAGTACAGACATGAATGGTTAATGTTTTCTTATTAAAGGGGAACATATTAGACACCCATGATGTATAGTAAATTGGATAAATGAAATTTGCTTGGAAGAGTTTATCAGTTTCTTCTTTGATGGCTAGAGCATTGGTGGGATTGAGAGTGTTTTGTTTCTATTGAGCAAGAGATGTGTGGGACCATGTGTTAATATGGTGCTCAACAATGGTGGGATAAAGTTTGCAAATTTTTTAAAAGGACCACACAAAAACATCTTAGAATTATTACAAGGCTTTACAGATCGCAACCACTTTAGGGGAATAATTCTCCAAGAAGGATATTTCAGTAACCTTTGGGGTAATAAAACTATCCACATTTATGGTGAGATAAATATTGAATATATTTCATTCCTTGAAGGCATCAAGTGAAATAAATGTCTCTATATGGTATGACATCATTGTTTCAACAAAAAATTGTTTAGAGGGATTCTTTGGGGTGAATGCATATTGAGGGAGAAAATAAGTTCAATGATGCACATCATCCCATGGATACTCAGGAGCGATCAGAGGTTCTGGAATCTCTTCATCCGAGTGAAAAATTGGGCTACTAGAGCCAAGGGTATTAGCTATAACCATTAAAGAGAATCAAGAGGTACCAGTATTAGGGTTGGAACCTTTATTAACTCCATTAGAGTTCTAGGTATGGCTCACATAGGCAACACCAACAAATGATAATATGGAATATGATGAAGAAAAATCCACAAGTAGTGAGGACAAAGGTGTCAAATTAATTAACAAGGTTCTCACAAAAATTTCTAATGAAAATGAAGAATGGTCATAGGACAAGGAGCCCACTAAAGTGGAAATTTAACAAATGGATACATAATCCACAACATTGATTTTAGGTGAAGGCATGTCTTTCAAGATAGATGTTTCTTCTTTTGAAAAAAAAAAATTATGCCACAATGATATAGGATCTTCAATGGATTGATTAGGTGAAGGAACTAATTTTGGCATGGCATCAATACATCATACCACAACAAGGGTGTTTTTAAACTCACGAATTTTAGGAAAATGGTTCAAATAATTTACATGCATATTAGATAATGCATAAGGATGGTTTCTATGTAAGTACTTGTTTCACTACTTAGTCGAATTAGGAAGAGTGATCTCGAATACTAGGGTGGATTTATTTGAACTCTCTTCTATTGAGTAAATTAGACCTCACAATTCTAGGTGTTGTAACTAAATTTGATCATTAATTCCTTTTAGAAAGAAAATGAATATTTTTCTAGTTATTACCTAGTTCGATTCATTTATTTAGCTCATTCTATTCAATTATAAAACATTTTAATTATAATATTCTAAGTTAGATACACTCAAATATAGCCATCCTTTAAAGTGTGAAATAAACAAGAAGGATTAACTCTTGTGTACAAAGTTGCAATTAGGTTAATCATACATTTCATACCCGACAGATCTAACGATCCATAATTGATGCGATAGATGACTCTTAATCATTTTCGGAAGTGAAGTTACCCATGATTTAATTGGTTAGTTGATATGCGAAAGATTTGACGGTTCTAACCAGGTCAATATCAACGACCCTAATTAAATTCGAGCTCGAACTTAACCACCACTTAATGAATACTTGCACATCTAAATATATAATGGTGATATAAGAGTTTAATCTAACAGTTTGAATTCCTTTCGAGACTAAACCTGCACAAACTTTAAAGGATTGTGTAATATCTGAATCAATCGGGTGATGAAACATGCATTCCACTTACCCTTTATAGTTAAAGTTATGGCACATTACATTGGTTGATTGAAAGCTCACATGTTTGCGCATTAAATTCAATTAACTTCACATGTGTCGATCGTTGAAATAATACAAATTACGTAAAGGGTGGCGAGTTAGGTCATTATTCACTTGGGAGAGTCTGCGAGAGGAGATTTGATACTGGTAAAAGATAAATATCGTCATTCTTCTCTGAAAAAAGGTAAGAAATCGAAACCCAAATCGCATTTTTCGATTTTAAAGCTAATATTGTGAAAGAAAGAGCATAATGTCAGCTAGAAAGAAAAAGATTTTGCAAGAATCATTCGAAGAATATAACTAGGTCTTCAGTGATATCTTATTTTATTTTTACGATACAGTAACGAGTTATGATTCTTCCAGACAAATTTCAAAGCTTATTAACCAAAGGTGTTCAGAAAATTGTGAACATACATGACTCTGTAAGAGTAATCTGTTTGAAACTCTCGTCCCTCGGGTTTATAGTGACCCTGACCTCATTCATAATTCATGAAACTTTATAATTTGGACACTCATTTTATCATTTCATCCGATCGTTTGAGGAATATATGTTCGATATCGTCATAAATTATAGCTAAAATGTTGAATTTACCTCTGGGTAATTCTCCTATATTAGATCTTGGCCTGTTAAAAAGGGTTGAAGGTTGGTCATAGTTCTACAAAAGTTTTTTATTTATCCTTCATACAATTTCAATGAGTTTCCAATTAGGGTTGAGTTTTTTTCTCCCATGGACAGGCTTATGGTGTCAGTCATAGCTTCTATAATTGGATACGTTGATGATACCTTGATTTATGAAGTCACCCTAGTTATTATGGATAAAATTATAGATGATGAAAAGGGGTTTAAATTTTATTATGTAAGATTTTTGGCTCATGCACTTTCAATCAGCATCATTCAAATAATTGAAATCATTTAGGTGTCAATCTTATCTCTTCTTTTTAGTGTTGTTTTCTTAGTCAAAATTTTATGAAAAGAAATGTCTTCGATTTGTTAAAAAAGATAAAGTTGGAAATGAACTTCCTGTCACAAAATGAAGTTCTATTTTAATAGTCTCAGAAGCTAAAGATGGATTTCTATAGTTTGATAATCAATTTATATTCAACACATATGACCTTCTCATGAGATATGATCCTCCTAGAATGCCAGTTTCTTATCAACAAAAGTTACAATTGCACCCTTCTCTGAGAGTAGGTGATTGTTTCATTTTCAAGGAATTTACTATAGTTATATTTTTTGGATTTGAATTAGAACCTTATCAATTACCTATTTACATTCCTACCATATTTTTTGCCTTGGAATATTGCAGACAAAGATTAATGATTGATCAGTTGCATTTTTTTCTCAAAGAGTAAAAGGGTTTCTTTCTCCTTACCTCTAGAAGTTTCCTCTTTCCTTATTAAAAGTAGGTCAACCATTGATTACATAAACAAATTCTTAACATCCTATCACTTGAAAAATGATATATCATGGAAGTTTTATCCCTATCTTGTTATATCCAAACAAGATAAGAATGTTGGATTACCTGTTTATCAACATTTTCCAAATATTTCTATTGAAATGAAAGCTAACAAGAACACCTGGTAGGAATTGAAAAATGGTTTGATTATGTATAATTCAACCATTGAAACCAAGATGGAAACATAATTGCAAGCAAAATTTGCAGTAACAGTTGGAACAGATATTCACTCTACTAATCCTGAGTGTATGATCATGGGAGAGAAACGACTAACAAACATCAATGAGTTGGAGACCGGTATTTCAATCATTATAGTGGAAGAAACTGAAGACAATAATCCAGAACAGAGGGAAATCAAACAAAGAAAATTGTTAGATGCAGTCAATCAGGAAATTGAAGAAGTGCAAGATGATATTTCTGAGTAGATTAATTGCCTTCTTGGATAATTGGAGAAAAATAAATTAGAAGGACACTTGATCGTGGTTTCTTTTGGTCTGCTTGTAAAAAATTAACAAAGTTTATCCTTAGTCTTTAAGGACAATACCTTGGCTAAAAACCAAGAATTATCAGGGCCAAGGTTCATAACTTCAACTAACGTAAAAAATAATCAATTCAATATTTTGGTCATGCAACCAGAGCCAAATAAAAGTATTGGATTGACAGAATACAAGAGTACCTCAGTGGGAGTAGATCTAACTCAAGTTAACAACTTTGATTTAGTTGAATGTCATAAACAAACTGGTGAGATTGTAGCTTGAAGAATGATTCAATCATCAATAAATGTAAAGAAACTACAAATGTAGTTCTCAAACTATCTCATCAATTAAGTAATGAGAAAAAAATTAATAGAATTAAAGCAAACAAAGTTAGATAATTGGAAGGACATGTTGCATCAATAACTAATGGAAATAAGGAAACCACAATTTTTAAAGCTATTCTGGATGAGAAAGAAAAATAAATATGAAGTCTAAAAGCTCGGTTAAAAAATCCTCATTTTCAACTTACAAAGTCCAAAGAATTAATTGAATCATATCAAGAAAAGGACAAAGTCATCTCGAAGAACGTCACTTTAAAAGAAAACATGACAACTCTCAGCAAGGAAATCGTGGAGTTGAAATTAGAGAAAGAGAATCTTTTGAAGTAAATTTCTGGAGAAGTAAATAAAGGAAGTCAGGTTCATGGTCCTTTATCAATGTCACCCATGGTTATTTCAATCTCATCCATAGGCCCACCAAAAAATAATTAGAAAAAAGGAAATCGCATAAATGAACTTGAAGAACAGTTGGAAAGGAAAATTCAAAAAATAAATATTCTTATTAAAGAAAAATAAAGCTGGAGAAAGATTCTTGAAGATACATTAGAACAAATCGTTGGTATACAACACTTAGTGAAAGAGAGACAAATATTGTGGTATCAAATTATTCAAGTTATGGAGCAGTTCAAGACCCACTTGGAAATATATCAGTTATGTGAAACAATGACCATAAAAATGCATAGCTTGATATCAGTAATCATCTATCTAAAATTGAAAAGAAGATGCCTCGGGATGAAAAGATTATTGAGTTTATCTATTCACTTTCTAATTAGGAATTAAAATATTATGGAGTGACAGACAGATTTTATATTGTATTTAAAGTAAAAAATGTCATAGAAAAGGGGGAGTTTCTCAAAGCATTGGTTAAAAAGATTGAATAAGTTCATCAGGTGATAATTAAATTTAAAAGACAATTCAGAAAGGTTAGAAAACTTGGTTTACCATATCCTTGGGAAATTGATCCTTGTATTCAACCTAAGGAAGCCTATATACCGATGTTAGTCACTTGCATAGATAATATACAGTTCGACAATGGTGAAAACTAAGTATTCTCTGGGAAAAATATCATTGAGTCTTTGGGAAAATATTTTACTATCCCGACGATGCTCATTGATTTGTTAATCAACCAATCTAGCAGTCCTCATTATTTATCCACCGAAATTGAAGTGTTGTACAGAAAGATGTTGAAACATCCATTTCCCTCAAATAATGAATGGAATGAAATGCTCAGATTGAAGATCATCCCGACAAAGCTTCATCGCTAAATGATTATTCAAATGGAAAAAGATAAAGAAACCATTAAAGTAAATCTTGATATTGCTAATACTAGTCATCAAACTCAAAGAGGAGCGGAACATAAATATCATCAAGAGAATGTTTCACTGGGTCATCATTGGGTGCTTGGAAAACTTTTTTACTTATATCATCATCTTGTTTCCAAACGTCAAAATTATTAGGAAGATCATATGATTGTTGTAAAGGAAACATTCAAAGATATCCTTCTATATCATAAATGGGATCCTCATCTGAACCAATCACATCCCACTTACATCTTCCAACATGTATGAACTCATCAATATTATCAACCATGTCACTACCTTTTTCATTTAAAGCATCCAAGGGCTCCTCTAATACTTCTTCACTTTACAAATCATAAAATAAAGCATCATCAAAATCCTGGAAAGGGAAATAAATTAATGTGTTCACTTCTTGTTGTGCGGGAGCATCAATGACTTGGATGACTTCATCAAATGGAAGAGGGTCCAGTACATCATCCCCAAGACTCGTCTCTTTAAAAATATTTTCACCTTCATAAGAAAATGAAGGGCCTAGCTCTTCCAAGTGTTCCTTTACTTCTTCACCTTCTGAATCATGGAACAAAGTTTCATCAAAAACATGGAAGGTAAAATGACTAACCTCATCCTTTTATTTTTGTGCAGGAGGAATAGGATCTTGGATGGCTTCATCAAAGGGAGGAGCACACATTAATACTTCATCATCATGTTTGATATATGCATGCTCTCTCTCTTTAACCAAGTCTTCATTATCCTCAGTAGAAGCATGAGTAAATTCTTTCTCTTCCTCATCGGATTGGAAACCTTCATTAGGATCCTTCTCCTAAACCTCGTGTTGGTCGACAACTTGTTCCCTTCTTTCCTAGAATTTACAAACAAAGTTTTCAAGGGAAACTAATATTTCCAGACTAAGAGCATCTGGTGTATCTTTTGGGTCATCAACATTAGTTTCTGGAGTAAATAGGTGTTTTCCCTTGAACAAGGAGATATTTTCCTCGATTTGTATAGCCATGCAATAAGCTTATTGGATTTATCTTGGCCCTTTTTTACTGAGGAGAAAATCTAAATGCACTAAAAGTGTGTTGGTATAGAGGTAAGCGAGGTACTTGTCTTCAGGGTGATGGCTTCTAGGAATTTGGTGTAGTAAATTCTCAAACCTAGTATGGAATTCCTTGATAATCTTGTTTTGAGTTTGTTTCATGTATTTGAGTCTTTTTATCAGCATGTGGATATATTCTATTTTAATATTCCATATTTTGAGAAATATTTCTTCTAATTGGTCCATAGATGTAATGCTAGCATCAGGGAGACAATCATACCATTTCCTAGAATTTCCATCAAGAGTAGCAGAGAAACGTTTCATTGCCAAATCTTCAACATCATCACTTGTAGGGTGGAGTTGAAATAAATCCCAAAACTTATCCATGTGATCTTCGGCTATAACCCCATCATTACCAATCAATCTAGGGAGCCAATTTTCATACCTTAGAGGCATTTTTTGAGGGTAACCCATAATTTTATTCATATCTAAGGGTTTAAAATTACATGGGTCTCATTGAGAGGCCATGGTTAGCTTTGTCATTAGTGGAGTCGCTAGATAATCCTTCTAGGGATCATCAAAGGGAAAAGAGGGAATCACCCACGGTGGAGTAACCAGGTAAGATTTGTGAAGTAAAGGCTTTGGATAAAGGCTTACCAAAGAAGTGTCATTCGAGGAAAATTGAATTGAGGTTCCCCAACAACGGCCAAAATGTTATCACACAATTTGTACTTTCCCAAAGCCCAAGGAAAGTGGATGCAAGATTGGTGTAACAGGGGGTGACCTATCACTGTCAACTTAATAGGAAACCCCTTTCTATTTAGGGATATATCAGGATTACCCCAGGGGAGACATCCCCAATGACCTAAAGGGTTGATAACTAAGGAAAGAATGAAAGAAAATCCCCATCTCATTGGTCACTCAACTCATAAGGTTCTTATGGTCTTTAAGGGATGAAGCAAATGGTAAAATGAAGTGTACCTTCCCAAAACAAGACAACAAGAAAATATAGCAACTTTCAAGTACAAATATATGATATTAGTGCTTCGTAAGACCATAAACCTTCAAGAAGTAAGCTATCTGATGTGAATTTGCAGCAATGCAACAGTTTATAACAACAATTAATATTTTATAACAGCCACAAGAGTTATGCCTTGAAAGTGCTTGAAAATGACAAGAAGAAATAGCTTTGACTTATCATAATGATACAAGTTTCTCACAAGCAAGTTTGGAAATGTCTAGCTAGCATAATAAGTCACTTTTGCAGAGGATTTGCTACAATTAGATGGTTGTAGAAATATTTTTCAACAATATCAAATTCTAATGGTCAAAAGTGCAAGAAAACACCATACAAAGTTAACACTTATCTAGTAGATTGAATAGCAATTGTCGCAATTGAATTTTGAATGAGTTAAGTGCAAGTTATGTAAGAAAATGTATCCAATCAATGTATGTTAGTATGGTTGTAGCAAAGATTTGCAACACCAGAAAGTTAACTAAGGAGTTAGTATAGTTTAGGGTTATTAAGTGTTAGTAAAATCTTAGAGGAAGAAGGTTTGAGTGTTTGTTTGATTAATCAATTCATTGAAGCAAGTGGACTAGTGCCTTTAGGGTTAATGGAGTCTAGAGGTGATGGTTTTCTCTTGGAAGAAATAACAAAATGATTGTATTTTTCTAAGGAGAAGGGATGAATGGAATAGGTGTTAGCAACCCAAGGCCTCAAGAATCCAAATCATAGGGACAAGTTTTCTAGAAAGTAAGGGGTCTTAGGCCCTAGTGAATCTTCCTTCCTTGGACTATTAAAAGGTATTAAAAGAAACAATAACTAGACAATGGCTTCTAAAGAGATAGCATTAAGGGATTTATAAGTTTATCTAAGTCAAATCACCTTGGTAAATTTCTAGCAAATGAAGAGCAAAGAAGTAGAAATTTAAGTTCTTTACTCCTAGGGTTTGTCAAGAAAGAAATTTCATAATCTTCAACATGAATAAGAAAATATACCATTGCATTCACAATAAAATGAAGAATTTCATATTTTCTTACTTTACCAAGAATAATCAAGCAATAAAACCCTAGATTTCCAAGTAAATTCACCAAGAAATTATCCAAGTTGCAAATTTTAGCCTCCAAGACAAGTGTGCCTCCCAATTTCAGTCAATAACTCCCAAAAGGGTGCAAATTTCAGACCACACTACTTGTGTGATGAGTGATGATGAAAAATGAGAGTACTTTCTCTCTATTTATACAATATCAATGACCCTTAATTAATTTTAGGTCATAAAAAGGTCGACTTGGCCAAATTACATTAAAAATCCAGTTTTTACATAAATGAAGATAATTAAAACCTAAAATCAGCTCCAAGGGTGATGCCATGCCCTTCTAGCGTGAAAATGAGATCCTAGGGTGGAACGTTGGGCCCCATATGCAGAACGTTTGGCCTCCAAAGGCCCTGGATGATGCCACATGTGCCAACCAACACACAACTTCCCTCATAAATGAAAACCCTAGCTTAGGATGATGTCCAAGGTCATAATGATGATGTCATGGGATCTTAAGGGTCAACTTCTAGGTGGAAGATAAAGATCCCCCTAGGTATAGGTCTACTAGAGTGTCTCAAGGGAAACATCCTTCTTTCTTCCTAGTGCAAGTCTCTGATGTCTCTCTGCCCCTGGTTGGGGCTACAACATCCAACTGTGGGATTCCATCTCCATGGAGGTCTGAGCTAATTATTCTGCCATATGTACCTGTACATTGGGCAAAGTCCTGCAGCAACAACAAGTACGCCCTCCAGGGGTTCATAAGTCACATCAATCATAGCAATGTCAATCACATCTAATAATCAAAATACCAAAACATGTGCATCAAAACCCCCCTTTACCCAGACAAATTCTCAAAGACGTTATGCAGTTTAACAAATCAGGTTTGGAGAAGGTCTCAAGGTGTCCTATTGGGCTAATCCTCCTTAAGTTTGGGGTGTTTCCTAGGTGAGAACCAATCTGGGCCATGTAAGTGTGTGTGAGGTGGCATGGGGTAAGTGTTCGAGCATGGGGTGCAGTGATAACAGGGAAATGTAGATCTTACATGTGTGTGCCTTTGTAGAGGGCGAGTTGCACCTTGTCATAGATACCATTCTTTCCTAGCCCATTCAATGAATTTTACTCTCGGTTTTATTTATTTTTTATATTTTTCTTTATTCTTCAAGGGAAGAGTTGAGGGACACTATCTTAGCTTGGTGACCAGAGGTGAAAGCGTTACCCACAAGCATTTCTCAGAGATGAGAAGTTTGGCTCGTGATATGACCCCCTTTCTCTTGGTTATGCCACCTAGGGCCACTACCCTAGTTTGGTGACCAGATAGATGGTAGTTCCATACTGCTACATGCCCATGGTCATAATAAGATGGCTCATGATGAGACCTCCCATCCACCAACTAATACCTTGAGTGTTTATTTATCTTATGGGTTCCATTTTCTCACTGAGAATCCTTTTACTGCTTTCTCGAGAATCCCTGGGTGAAGCATCTCAAAGATTTCATTTTTTTCTTTTAACTCTTGGCACCAACTACTTTTACCCTCTGGGCCTTTATCCCCTTCTTCCCACAAGGAAAAGTACAACCCTTTGTAGTGTGGCAAACCCAATACCCAAACAAAGGTAGGGGAAAATGAGAGGAGTAAGAATGGAAAGTGGTAAGCATGGAGGGAATGAACGATGACCTTTCATAGACCCACCCAGTGGAAACCCATCCTAAAGGGCCATCAACTTACTAGGGAATCATGTCACCCTTCCAGGTACGAACAAGTTAAAGAGAATAATTTCCAAGCAAGTGTTATGAAATGAAGGAGAAATAAGTGCAACATATTCAAGTGCTTCAATAATAATAGTGACACATACCATGATACTCGGACTCATTACCTCATGGAGCAAGACTTATTGCTACTTCAATACCAAGTTGGTGGGATGGATATTGTTGTTGTTGATAGATGGGATGCACTGAAGAAAATAAGGGCCCTCTGGGGCCATGCTCAAGTCATTCGACTCTCGACACTCCATGTCTATGACCCGTGGGCCTCGAGACATGATATCCTTAGTTATCCCTAGGATAGGGGATAACATCTAACTCCAAATCGAGGACATGTGCTCACCATAGAGCGCATGAGAACCTCAACATATCTGGTATGACCAATATCTTCTAGATCTCAACAAAGTACATCAGTAATCCTCAGGGTGGTGATATCACCCCTTGATCATATATGATATAATAAAATAAAGATAAGCATGCATATATACATAATGAAAGAATACAATATGAAACTGAAACTATGATATGAAGATGGTATATACAATGGATACAAATTTCTAACTTACCTCTACTTACCTCTTGGTTGAATGGTAGGTGTAGTCAAATAACCAGTCAAACCATCCTAGAAATATCTCATAATACATGCCTCTGTGCTTCATCATAAACCAAAACAATGACAAGTCAAGCACAAAACTAACATGAGTTAGAAATTGTATTGCATCATCAAAAATCATAAAGTATATCTCATGGAGGCGGGAAGGAGGGACAAAATCATGCCAAGTCACACTCCTAGGAAATTGCTCAATCCATCTCAGAAAGGGATCATGAAAAATCAAAGGTTCAAAAGAATAACTCAAAGAGTCTGAAGGTTGTCTACCTTGGACATATTCACATCCTAAGGTCTGGGAAGGGACTAGTAAGAATGATCTAGATGGATCTCGGTGGCCATCCACATTTTCCATTGAATCACCATTTTGAGCCTGTGGTTTTGATAAACCATCATATTTACCCTTTTGATGGGGAATGGAATGTAATGTCATCTTCATTTGTTAATTACAAACATCATGTAATGATTTCCTAGTGGTCTTATGTAC
>SNQJ01S0050843.1:48489-74202 GCA_010110895.2 Picea sitchensis
TGGTTTTGAAGTACCGTATTGGTATACACAGGTACATCCAAATAGAGATGGGTTTCTTGGACATCTCCTCACTGGGAGATGATTATCAATATGCAGTCAAAATTGAGCAGAAATTCAAGCAGCAAAGTAAGTGGGAGAAGCATGGAAAAGGAAACCCTAACTCACATAATGAAGGATAGAGCAAGGAATGCCAGCCTCAAGACAGTCAGTCCCAGATGCAGGCAAATAAGGGTAACGTGAAGTCTAAGAAAGACACCGGAAAGTGGTGTGATCTCCACAACATCCCTTGGCATAACACTGATGAATGTCGCTCAATATAGTCATTGGTGGCCAAGCTCAAAGACAAAGAGTCGAAACTCAACTTGGATCATGATTCAGAAAATAATCAAAGGAGACATATCATTGATGTAGAACCCACTACTATTGTCACAACTGAAACAATCCAACCATAAGAGGATCCTGAGGAGGGGGAGCGACTCTTCCATTCACAGATGTGGATGAAGGGGACCCCACTGCATTTTATTGTTGATAGCGGAAGACAAAAGAACATCATCTCAGCAGAGGTTGTCAAGAAGTTGGATTTTCCAACAACACCACACCCGCAACCATATAACATCGGGTGGCTTCGCCAGGGTCAATATCTTTGTGTTAGCCAGCAGTGTTGCATGTCCTACAGCATCAACCCCTTCAAGGATGAGGTATTGTGTGATGTTTCCCCACTGGAATTCTATGATGTTCTATTAGGTCAGCCATATATGTGGAGGCATCATGTTGTTTATGAGTCTCAACCCTGTGGCTTCATTTTTACTAAGGGGGGTCAGCTATATAAGATACCAGAGGTAGTTTTGACTATTGTCCCACCAAAACAATTCCACAAAGTAATATCTCATACTGCAAAGTTTAGCCTCTTCACATTCCAATCAGAAGGTGAATAGAAGGACACTGCAACCAATGTAGCCTCATCCCAAGACCTTTCTATCCAACAAAAGCAGATCGACGATATTGTAGAATAGTACCAAGATGTTCTTGTTGCACCTACGAGGGTGCCTCCACACTGCCCAGTCAAGCAAGGTTATAACATAACCCTTCATATTGTTTATGCTACATCTTCACTGGTAGAGTCCTCCCACACTCAGGTGAATCATGCAGCTATATTGGTTGAACCAATCCAACCCCTCCAACAACAAGTTCATGACAACCTTCAACAAGCTAAGAAGGACAACTTCTTCAACAAAGAAAGCAACGCACCAAGCTTCATATTTAGCAGAAGTATACCTGTCTTAGAAGGTAACTTGATGCAATGGGGACCATTGTTTCCTAAGGGGGGAGGAATGATCCAGATGGATCTCGGTGGCCATCCACCTTTTCCACTAAATCACCATTTTGAGCCTGTGGTTTTGATAAACCATGATATTTACCCTTTTGATGGGGAATGGAATGTAATGTCATCTTCATTTGTTAATTACAAACATAATGTAATGATTTCCTAGTGGTCTTATGTAAATGCCTACAACATAGTGTTAATGCATTGTATCCCATTAGAAATCTGCAGTTAAGCATGCTCAAGCTAGAGTAGTACTGGGATGGGTGATTGCTCGTGAAGTCCTAGTGTTTTACATGCCTATGGAATTTTATAAACTTAGTCAAATTTATCCCACATGCATCATGGGAATTTATATCATCTCACTCTCTCATACATAATTGAGGTGAAGTATGCCCTTTAAGAATGAAACGGAGTGTGATGTAAATCTTGTTGTGAATCAAGCGTAGCCAACATCTCTTTCTTTTCAGAGATAGGCTACCCCATTCTGTCAGTTTGTGTTCAACAATGTTTTTCTCTCTTTTTCATTAATAGAAGTTGTTTTTCACCATATTTTTGTGTTCTCCGCATTATCTCTATGTATTTCCTTGTTATATATTGGTTATAGTTTTTTCTTCATGTCATTCTCAAAATAATCTGGATCAAAGAACCTAGAGGATGATTGACAATTTCTTAAGGGAAGGTTGAAAGACTAAGATAATAAATTTCTTCTTAAGGTAGTCAACCTACCCTTGAATTCTAAAAGTAGGATTTTCCCCAGAGAAAACTCAAGACAAGGGACATGTTTCCCAACTACAAATTTAGTGACATAGCGAAGTAAATTAGTCGAAGGGAGCTAGAAAACCTTATCATAAAGATCTATCTTTGGGCAAGCAATGTCCTCACCTTTATTAATATCTGAGCACAACGGTGATTGAAAATATTCTTCATAGAATAAATCCAAGTGATAAAAGGAATACACATCAAAATCCTCAAGGTATGACTAAAAATCATCAGGATAATATTGCACTAGGTCATCCTTGGGTGATTGGAAAACGTTTGTACTTATATCATCATCTTGTTGTCAAACGTCAAAATTATTAGGAAGATCATATGATTGTTTTAAAGGAAACATTCAAAGATATCCTTCCATATCATAAATCGGATCCTCATCTAAACCAATCACATCCCACTTATGTCTTCCAACATGTATGAACTCATCAATATTATCAACCATGTCACTACCTTTGTCATAACATGAAGGATTTAAAGCATCCAATGGCACCTCTAATACTTCTTCACTTTCCAAATCATAAAATAAAGCATCATTAAAATCTTGGAAAGGGAAATAACTTATTGTGTTCACTTCTTGTTGTGTAGGAGCATCAATATCTTGGATGACTTCATCAAATGGAAGAGGGTCCAATACATCATCCCTAAGACTCATCTCTTTAATCATATTTTCTCCTTCATCAGACAATGAAGGGCCTAGCTCTTCCAAGGGTTCATTTACTTCTTCACCTTCTAAATCATAGAACAAAGTGTCATCAAAAACTTGGAAGGGAAAATGACTAACCTCATCCTCTCTTTTTTGTGCATGAGGAATAGGATCTTGGATGGCTTCATCAGAGGGAGGAGCACACATTAATACTTCATCATCATGTTTTATATCTTTAGGCTCTCTCTCTTTAACCAGGTCTTCATTATCCTCAATAGAAGCATGAGTAAATTATTTCTCTTACTCATGGGATTGGAAACCTTCTTCTCCTCAACCTCTTGTTGGTCGATGACTTGTTCCCTTCTTTCCTGGAATTTACTAACAAAGTTTTCAATGGAAACTAATATTTCCAAACAAAGAGAATTTGGGGTATCTTTGAGGTCATCAACATTAGTTTCTAGAGTAAAAAGGTTTTCTCCCTTGAACAAGGAGATATTTTCCTTGATTTGTATAGCCATGCAATAATCTTCTTGGATTGATCTTGGCCCTTTTTTACTGAGGAGAAACCCTAAATGCACTAAGAGTGTGTTGGTATAGGGACAAGCGAGGTACTTGTCTTCAGGGTGATGGTTTCTAGGAATTTGGTGTAGTAAATTCTCAAACCTAGTATGGAATTCCTTGACAGTCTTGTTCTAAGTTTGTTTCATGTATTTGAGTCTTTTTATCAGCATGTGGATATATTCTATCTTAATATTCCATCTTTTGAGAAAGGTTTCTTCTAATTGGTCCATAGATGTAATGCTGGCATCAGGGAGACCGTCATACCATTTCCTAGAATTTCCATTATGAGTGGCAGAGAAAAGTTTCATCGCCAAATATTCAGCATCATCACTGATAGGGTGGATTTGAAATAAATCCCAAAATTATCCATGTGATCTTCGGATATAACCCTATCATTACCAGTGAATCTAGGAAGCTATTTTTCATACCTCAGAGGCATTTGTTGAGGGTAACCCATAATTTTATTCATATCTAAGGGTTTAAAATTACCTTGGTCCCATTGAGAGGCCATGTTTGTCTTTGTCATTAGTGATTCACCACATAATCCTTCTAGGGATCATCAAAGTGAAAATAGGGAATCATCCTCAGTGAAGTCGCCAAGTAAGCTTTGTGAATTCTTCCAGAGTGTCTCAAGGGAAAGATACCCCTAGGTCTAGGTCTAACAGAGTGTCTCAAGGGAAACATCCTTATTTCTTCCTAGTGAAATTCTTTTATGTCTCTCTTCCCTTGGTTGGGGTTACAACATCCATATGTGGGCTTTCAGCCACATGGAGGTATGAGATAATCATTCCCCCATATGTACCCATCCACCGGGAAAAGTTCTGCAGCAACAACATGTATTCCCTCTAGGGGTTCATAATTCACAGGGATCATAGAAATGTCAATCACATCTAATAATAAAATTACCCAAATATGTGCACCAAACCCGCCCTTTACCTAGACAAATGCTCAAATACGTTATGCAGTTTAACAACTCAGGTTTGGATAAGGTCTCAAGGTGTCCTATTGGGATAATCCTCCTTAATTTTGGTGTGTTTGCTAGGTCAGAACCAATCTGGGTCATGTAAGTGTGTGTGAGGTGGCATGTGGTAATTTTTTTGGCATGGGGTGCAGTGATAACAGGGAAATGTAGATCTTACCTGTGGGTGCCTTTGTAGAGGGCGAGTTGCACCTTGTCATAGATGCCATTCTTTCCTAGCCCATTCAATGCCTTTTACTCAGTTTTATTTATTTTGTATCTTTTTCTTTTATGCTTCAAGGGAAAAGCTGAGGGACATTGTCATGGTTTGGTGACCAGAGGTGACATTGTTACCCACAATCATTTTACGAAGATGAGAAGTTTGGCTCGGTATGAGACCCCCTTTCTCTTGGCTATGCCACCAAGAGCCACTACCTTGGTTTGGTGACCAGATAGATGGTAGTGTCATACTGCTACATGCCCATGGTCATAATAGGTCGGCTCATGATGAGACCTCCCATCCACCAACTAATACCTTGAGTGTTTATGTATCTTATGGGTTCCCTTTTCTTAATAAGAATCCTTTTATTGATTTCTTGGGAATCCCTGGGAGAAGCATCTCAAAGGTTTCATTTTTGGATTTTAACTCTTGCCATCTAATTTTACCCGTTGGGCCTTTAGCTCCTTCTTCCCACAAGGCAAGGTACAACCCTTCCTAGTATGGCAAACCCAATACCCGAACAAAGGTAGGGGAAAATGAGAGGTGTAAGGATGGAAAGTGGTAAGTATGGAGGGAATGGACGATGACCTTTCATAGACCCACCCAATGGAAACACATCCTAAAGGGAGATAAACTTACTAGGGAATCATGTCACCCTTCCAAGTATGAACAATTTAAAGAGAATAATTTCCAAGAAAACGTTATGAAATGAAGGAGAAATTAGTGCAACATATTCAAGTTCTACAATAATCATAGTGACACATACCATGATACCCGGACCCATTACCTCATGGAGCAAGACTTACTGCTACTTCGGGACCATGCTTGTGGGATGGATATTGTTTCTTTTAATATATGGGTTTCACTGAAGAAAAGAGGGGCCCTCCAGGGCCATGCTCAAGTCATCTGGCTCTCGGCACTCCATGTCTGGGACTTGTGGGCCTAGAGACATGATCTCCTTAGTTATCCCTAGGATAGGGGATAACAGGTCCAATTGATGGCTAGGAGGAGGGTTCCCCTATTGTAATGTTACACATAAGAGACATTCCTTCTTCTAGATGATGTGGTGATGGATCGGGATACATACCAAATAGGGTGGAATCTTTAAATACTCCATGACCTACTTTATCAAAATAAGGGATAGATTGGTTTCCTTTAAGAGTAGGAAATACATTGTTAGTATTATACTATGGTTTGGGATCATAGTATATAAGTTGATCCAAGGACATGATATTTCCTTAATGAGGAAACACCATGAGGTGAAAAATAGATGGGGGAATTGCCTTCATTGCATGCATATAGATATGACCTAATAGAATGTTGTAGTCAAGTTAGGCTTATACGACCTAAATGTCTATCATGACAATATTACTAACTAGTTCAATAGGAACATTTTGTATAATTCCTTGTGATTATAAAGGATGACCATCATACACACAAAGAATGATTACTAATAGGATTAAATCTAGAGAACCTAGATTCTTTCATACAAGAGTGGACATAATTCTTGTGGATTCACTTCATCTATAATTCAATGATGGAAAAAAGGTTTTTAGTGGTAACAATAACCTAAAACACAACCAATGAAGGAAGCCTAGGGTCAAACCGATCTAATTCAAAAGTGATTAACCTGGCATCTAATGGATCAACAAAAACCAATTCTAATATTAAGGAATTGCACTATGTTGGATAGTTCTAAATAACCTTGAGGGTAAATATGGAAGTACAATATTGGGCCATGTCATCCACAATACTAATAATAGTTGTAAGTGCCCCTTTCATGTGGGTTATGAGTAGTGTGGCCTAAAGGTACCTTTGGTACTTTGGGATTAGGGCATACAACATGGTGTAGGATCTACAAGTGACCACTATTTGAGTGTGTGTTACTTTCTTTTTCAGATGGGGTGAACTTAGGGGCATACTGTACCATTGAGTACAAGTATGAAGATTAATATCCACATTGTTTATGTAAATAGTTTGGAATGAAGGATCCCTAGGTGGATTAGAGGTGGAAGGTTGATTTGCAGGTGTTGTTTCTTGATGAGTACCTACCAACCCTTGTGGTGGAAAGGGATTTTGTAACACTAGTGATTGGGAAGTAGTAGGGTTCATTGGTTCGGTGCCAACTTTCCCTTGAGTGGGATTGGTGTTATCTCACTTAGTTTCTTCTTCTCCTAAGCAATTTACTTGAAGTAAATGAGAAAAATGATCAGTATAATGATAAAACATGCAATAAATCATGTAAGGGTGTTTATTTCTAAGTTTATAATTCTTCCCTTAGGTGGATTATTTGGATCCAAATTCTAATTTTAAATATTTGGATTTCCCCCATTATTATCAAGTTAATTTGGTGGGTTCCCCTAGCCCCTTGATTTTGGCTTGGAATATTGTTCTTTACTTTTATTTTCTTTTTATTCTTTTTCACATTTTGAGGATGGGGAAAAAAATTTGGAGCATAGACATGGCCTTATTGGGGAGGAATAGGTTGAACCATATTAACTTGTGGTGGGGGTAAATAGGAATGTGGTGCCGAGATACCTGGTCGAATACTGGGAAAGGGATAACATAGTTTTTGGGGTTGAGGGGACTAATAAGATGTGGATGCACCAATACATGAAGTGACATGCATGTGGCACTATGTAGAGAGACTTTAATAGGAAGTGCTAGCACTCGATGGATATGAAGAGAGTGAATTATAATAAGGAATGTGGGACATGTGTGGATGCCCATATCAAAAAAGGTCAAATGTAAGACTTTCTCCACCATAATGGTTACCATACATGCTAGTACCAGTGGAGAAGTTAATTTGACTAACTTGATTGGGAATGTGGGTAACTAAACCTATAATAAAATTTTGTGGAATGGGATTCCCGTTGCTTATCTTGAATGGAAGAACCACCATGAGGATCATCGGGAATAATGGTGTACAAAAACCTAGATTGGGCATAGATAAGGTCAAATTGTTGTGCCTTTAAAATGACTTCATCTTCTGTTTGGGGCATGGTTGAGGTGACATCCTTGGGGATGAAAATAATACGATACTTCAAAAATAGCCTAGGAGAATGGAATATTTAAGTTCAATTTTACATAAAATATGTCTCCAATGCTACTCATGAATATGATCTGTGATATGAATGGAAATAGTTTGAAAATAGGACATGAATATCTCAACTCCTTCATCATAATGGATGGGTAACTTAAAAAATGTTAGGAATGCCTTGGTTGTAGACTTAAAGGAGGGATGAGACCTAGTTGATTGATTGATGTACCATTTTGTTGCAAGTGCTAAGAGGGTGAGTTGAAAAAAATGCAGCCTAATTGTTATACAGTTATTTGCCACCTGATTACCTAATGGATATTCTTTAGAGTTTATTAAGATGAAACATTTAGTTATGCCACTTTTACCTTGAGTATACCATCTATTTTTTTGGTCACGAGGTATCCTTTTACAGATTGTGACCCAAATTGATGGTCGTTCCTTTCTCTCTTGTAAAGGGTGATCGATCGCACCTTGCAAGAATGCAGGGCATGACCAGGTCTGTTACTCTCAATTTAGGAATGGTTACAACGAGATAGGATCAAGCTCGCATTTGTGAGTGTGACTATCTGCCTCAGGTGTCCCTTCACCTCAAAGATCCATCTGGGTAGGAACCTAATGATTGGTCACTAAGATACCTCTGCATAGATATGTACAAAGGGTTACCTTGCCTTGAATGATTAGAGGATCTTCATCTTGAAAGAGCTAGGTATCTCTAACAAACCTTTTGTTTCGATCTTGGTATTATCACTATGAAAGAGTACATCCTTTGTCAAATAGGTTTTGAACCATATTTGAGAGAAAGGATTTGTATAAGTACCCTAAAACTCAATTGTTGTATTTCAAATGTAATTGGTTGTGGTGAATTATATGGATGCCTATCTCCATAACCATAACCTAACCAAAATACGATTTTGATCATGTGTGAGGGATTTTAGTTGATTAATATTAATTTTTAATTTTAATCACTAAAATTGGCATCATGAACCAAGTATATTACTTAAGGTGTGATGTGTGTGAACTTGTGGTGTGTACAACTGAAATTGAAATGAAAAAAGGGAAACTATCTATTGCTAGAAATAAAACTGCATGAAAATAAAAATAACCTTTAACCAGTACTAAAGTCGACGGAGATTTTTATTTATTAATGATACTTCTCTAAATCAATTTTGAATGAAAAAACAACAAGTGAATTTCCAAATTCAAAACTAAAAATGGACTAGAGGATGAAAATGAAATTGCAAAATAAGAAAGTGAAAAAGTGCTCGTTAAGTACTAGAATATATAAAATGTTTTTTTACCAAGTTAGCTTTTCTATTCTATTGAAGAAACTTCATAAAAAAACAAACAAAATATGGATTTAATATTGAAAAAATTGATGAAATATTCTTGAAAATTAAGTGAAATTGCAAGAAAAAGAAAGTGCATGCAAGTGACCAATACTAAATCACGAAAAAGGGGATTTTCCCTATCACTCTTTCTTTAACCATAAACTACTTCAAACAACTTGAAAAGGAAACATACAACTCTAGTCAATTGTTGAAAATGAAACAACCAATAAAATATGAAAACCCTACAAGTAGCAAGTATTGAGAAATGTAAAAAATCCTTTATTTAACTACAATGTTTTCCTAAATATCTCTAACTTAGCACCAATTGGATAGTTGATTGAAGGGGATAGGCCAATTATACTGTAAAAACTCGGAATTGAAACATAAACCAAAAATATTTGGGGATAGTATGGTCACACAATAAACTTTGGGATGACTGCTCGTATACAATTTTATGGAGGAAAAATGTGTGTTGCAGCAAAACCAAAATTGTATAGAGTTTGTGGGCTAAGATTGAAAAACATTGATTTTTTCCTAAATAGAACTTGCTAAATGACAGTACTATAACTGAAAAATAGAAAGAATAAGGATACTAATCTACCAAAAAACAAGGAATACACACACAACTAAGGAAGGGGATTATGGATCAACTTCCCCAGTAGAGTCATCAAATTGTTGGTGTATTTTTGTTACAAAGTTGTACCAAAAGTACTACTCTAATAGGTTGTGTAACTAGAGACAATCAACACAAAAAATAGAAAGAAATAATGGAACCCAAAGAAACTAATTCCCATATAAATATAAACCTTAGCTAATGCATTCAAAATAAATGAATACTCAATAATATAAATAACCCTTTGTCATTTCCAAATGAAGAGAAAATATAGGCATTTTTATTATTACCAATATAGAAAGACAATAAATTACAAGTACACCTAGGAGAAGCTTGGGATGGGTCCTTTTCCTCCTTGTGTGCTCTAACTCCAAACTTGGTAGATTAAAGTTCTTAGAAACTCAAGTGGTGAAAGACACAAAAAGGGTTTCGAGTCTCTTTGGATTATGACAACATAGCCTTACTTTTGGAATATGGATGAATGGTGTAACCTCAAGAGATTTATTTATAAGTGAATGGYGGAACCCTCTTTGGATTTATCTTCTATATGAACTCGTTGATTACATTAATGAAGTTATGGGATTAAGGTGGTTAAATCAAACTAAATCAAACACTTTTAATGAAGACAAGGGATTGRCAAAGTCCACACAAACACACTACAACGTTTTAGAGGTATAGGCATATTAATGAGTCATAAAAATAACTAATTTCACTTTAGAAATGGTCACATGGATATCAGTGGATATCCTACATGCCACAGGTATAGAAATAAGGGGAAATRTATGTGCTCAACAATTAGGAAAACTAATGGCTTGAATTAGTTCAATGAGGTACAAATKAGGTCACATGATGATGGAAATGGARAATGGATCTTATAACTACAATGGTGATGTTTCTGGGAAAAACTATTGAAATTGATCAAACGAGAAAAAWTAGGGTGATAAAAACATGGCCCCTATTCYACTAAGAATTGTTTGGAGAAGGGGGCATCTGAACTAACTAAACATAATGATGATGATATTAAGGAACCCCTMAATGGGTGGTACTTGAATATTTTCTATGTCTAACAAAGAAAAACCCACCTAGCTTTATACATTGCTTGTAAATGATTTTATTTTCAGYTTTTYCTTCCCTTCTTATGTATAAAGTTGTGCCTCATACTTTTMTTTCTCTATGTTTATCTAGATGGTTCTTAGTGTGCCTTGTTACATTGGCTTCACCACTGGTGCGAGGAGTCATACTTTGACTCTAGCCTCAACTACATAKACCATTTATTCATCGTCATATATATTTATTCATTATAGAGGTGCTTGCTTTAGTYTGACATCCAAAAATCAAGTTGAATATRATGTGGTGATYGATTTACTTGATTATGTAGTTTCCCTMCAAATCCATTATCTTTGTGCTCACCTTGACTCCTAGCTTCTCATTACATATTTCAATAACTTTTACATTATTAGAGAACCATGTATTTTGATGAAATACCTATGCATTATATATTTCAATAAMTTTTTCAATAATGTGTCRTATTTGTGATACTAAGAAGGTGAAGGATGAAAAGCACTTTCTCTAGAATGTTCTACATATGCCCACATTATATCTAAATTTAAAATATKTSTAACAATACTAACCTTCCTATCACGTTAACTCATCAAAACTATGGAGATTTAGGAAAGATTCTCTCCAATATTTTTTAGCATAGAAATTAAATTCTAAAGAAAACCAATTARTTCCTTACCATTTTTCTCAAGATCCTATAGACCAAAGTTGGTTTTAATGGATAGTGAAAATCAYCATCACCATCATCATATTTAAACATCATAATKTTTGTAAACATCATGTTATCTATGCCACAACATACTAAATGTGGACATAGTGCCCATGACCATCACCCTACTACTTGAGTGGTGGTAAAATATCCAATGAGCATAAGTTCTCTAGAGGTAGMACCTTRTGGGACCTCCTCTAGCTAGGTCCATCTCCATATTCCTTTCYCATGCTAGCTATCATAGTAATGKTCTCCACTTGATTTTTACWTSGACAGAGACATTCACAAGCCTATCCTCGAACCTTGTCCAATTGGCCTCTATTACTCCCTCCATTAGCATCTCTATATATTTTTTGTATAGTCTCRTGTATCATTCTAGGATACATCTCCTACATGTCTCACTGGGCCACCTATCTTGGACCTACCTTACCCTYGACATCCCTCCCCCGTAGGTCCCACTATAGGTAGCAGTGATGGGGGCACAATTATGGTTGTTGGTGCTAGTGTTGGTGGCCTCACATATACATAACATAAAAAAACATATGGCATAAACACATCAGTATTGGAATTATAAATAKGTGTCAAACATCCAAATAGACACACAAAAACACATATCACAAGGAAACATATGGCCTTACMTGTGGRTMCCATGGTCTCCCCRGAGGGGAGAGGTATATGAGGATCTTATGTGAAATCCATGCTAGCATAAAGGTACTACTCCAATATCGCAATTTGTTGCTTCGATGCATAAAAAAAAACCTAGTTCAAACACACATCCAACCTCCTCCCCTTTGGAGTGGTGCATTATCTCACCCACTCTACCATCCATAGATCTCTAACCTCTCCTACTTTGATCATATGGTGAGGGTGCATTGACAAAATGTGCTAAAATAAATAACTCACAAATTGTATTGCCAAAATTAAACTCACCTCTCCTCACCTAATGGTACTATGTCAATTACGTTCACAACACACTCAATAAAATATGAGTCGAAGCGTATATGGAATTGTTGACTCCCCACTCAAAAAACCTCATATATACACTTGAGAATCAATATATTGTAGATGAACCTCCAACCCATATCACCTTATGAGAATTTTCTCTTATCCCTAGTATGAATATATTCTCATCCACCTTCGTTGTCTTTGGAAAACAATGGTGATAAATTAATGTTTATATCGTACTTGTCCCATGCAACTATGACCTCAATTCTATATCCTCTTCTAGTCGAATGGGAAGACCCATCATGAAGTATAATAATGTCCTTTAGGATAATATGTCGTCACTACCTACAAACATTGAAATGTCCATCAATCCATACCAAATCAATGTCCTTCATTCCCATGGATCCCTTGTGACTTATCAAGCTTAATTTGGTTAGTCTCATGCTCTCTCCAATGTACAACTATCTCACAATGCCCCACCAAAACAAAAAAAGACCCATCAGTCATCATGTAGATTTCAACCCTCTACTATGTGAATTGCACAAGTTTCCCTAAAATAGTCACATGAATATCTCGTGCATCAAAATATCCCATGTTGTGCCATCACACAACCTTAGAGGTAGCAGTCACATAATGCATGTGCCTTTTGTAGTCTTGGTCACACCATCATGCAATTATCAATATAGAAGTTGTACAAAATTGCATGATTGTTCCTTTGATAATTTCACGACTCGACAAAACCCTAAATGGAGTCTTTTTTAAGCACAAAAAACCCATTAAAAAATATTTTAAAATGGCCAAACAATTAGGTTGGCAATGAGGACATACCTAGAAGTCACAATATTAAATTCTATTGTTCCGAACTCTTGCATTAAGTAAATAAATATTTAGGGAAACTTCCCCACTCCAACTTCATGTTGAACAAATGATTTTTCTTTCAAATCTCATTTTTTTACCTATTTAAAATGTTTTTTTTTTCCTTTAAAATACATTTAACCCATACAACAACATCCCAGCATTGGTTTTTATCTCTTTTACATTGTTGTATTTTCTTTTTCAAGAACTTTCATGCCATGATTTTTATTTCTGTGCATTGTTGTATTTTCTTTTTCAAGAACTTTCATGCCATGATTTTTGTTTCTTGTGTGTAAGATATTGTCTCATGAGTGTTTTTTCCACCCTTATTTTCACGGGGTGGGAGATGCCCCTTTTAAGATTTATTATTTCAAACTAACATATATACATAGCATTTCCCTTTACAACACTTCATTAATCTATTTCCATCCTTGAAACACCTATAGGGTACTCCCCATCTCAACGAGTTGCTTCACTCTTCTTATTGATTATCTCAACGAGTTGCTTCACTCTTCTTATTGATTTTGAAGGTGGACCATTAATAACTTAGTAGGCAAGTGTACATGCTTTAATTAGATATTTTTCAAAAGATTAATCATGTACATAGAGTGGATTTAGTGATTCTTTGAAAATGTTGGTTGAATTCTTACTTATATAAGTGGATTTAGTGATTTTTTGAAAATGTTGGTTGAATTCTAGCCTATATAAAAAGATGAGAATAATGAAATTACTTAATCCCAGTGAGAATAATGATTATGTAACCTTGTATGAAAGAGTTTTCTCTAAAATTACAAACAAAGAAACACAAAGTTGCATTACTTGAGATTAGGCTTGTTGATGCACATGTAAGACATAATCAATAGAGCATGAGCATTATTGTGTTGATCTTTAAGAGGTGGTGATATTTTAATCCATAAATTTAATACTTAAAAATTAATTATATGATATTTCGTATTTAAATAGCATATGGTTGAGAGGGTGTGACACACATGGATGCACACTTGCCACTAGCCTATATTCAACTCACCCTTGCGCCCTTAATTCATAAGGAGATTGTCATCAAGGTTGAATGCACTTGTTTAATTATGAATATTCTATAAGTATTAAATCATTTACAAATAAAATCTAATCTTCCATCATTTTAGAAATGGTTGCACTAATGAATTTAGAAATGATTGTACTTAACTAGGGAAATGAGGACTTACACAAGAAATGGATGTTATTCATATTAGGAATAAACAATGTGTAATATAAGTTTTGATATTTCATTAATAAGGCATATAAT
Source organism: Picea sitchensis (assembly GCA_010110895.2). Taxonomy (NCBI): domain Eukaryota; kingdom Viridiplantae; phylum Streptophyta; class Pinopsida; order Pinales; family Pinaceae; genus Picea; species Picea sitchensis. The sequence continues at coordinate 62,801 of SNQJ01S0050843.1, forward strand.
TACATTAATAAATAATTAGTTTAAGTTTTTTTTGTTTCATGGCATGGTTTTAAGGTTTAGATAAAACTCATAGAATTTTTAATGTATTGAATGGTACTAATTCACACATTAATATAATGGTTTAATTAATTTTTTTATAGATTTAATTATTAATAAACATAATAATCATTTATGTTTTGTTTTAAGATATATAGTATCAAAGTATTTTTTACATTTCTCAATGCAAAGGTAAAGTTAAGCTTATTAGTGATTTGTTTAGGCTTACTAGCCTTCTAGATTCAAGGTGGGACTTAGTTTTGTTCAATTTACACGTCCTAATATTGTAACACATCTCAAAAATTGATCTAAGCAATTTAATTAATCAAAGTGATTCAATCATTTAAATTACAGAAGAATACAACTTTAGAAATCAAGTTTGATCAAAATAAAATGTAAAGAATTATCACCCACATTGAAATAATTTATTTACAATTGGTGTATCACCTCAATCATCTTAACATGTAATCTACTTGATGTGTGACTTTTAAAAGCCCAAAATTCCATAGTGTTGAACAAGGGATTTTAATACAATTTGCAGTGGCTTACCCCTTGTATTAAGAATGTTGGGATAGATCAAACAAATTGCATGTAAAAGTTTCATTCTACTTCATTCTATTCATATTTCATCTTCATAATAAACATACAATAGAAACAATGTAATGTTTCACCTTGATAACAAACACACAATAGAAACAATCTAAAAGAAATGGATCCATCAATCATACAATAATAAAATCACAATATGTTGTCCTTATTACAATATGCCAGATCATTGAAGGAGGGAGATGCACGAAATACAATAATAAAAACTCGATACAATGTAATTATCTCAATATTGTAAATCATTGAAGAATGGAGACACATTGTTTGAGTGCATCTCACCTTACTCCACCGAATAAACCTAGACAATATGATTATCTACCTCCCACACCTTTGTGTCATCGTCAAACTAGTGTTAGTCTCATTATCTACCTCCCACACCTTTGTGTCATCGTCAAACTAGTGTTAGTCTCAAAATATCAAATTACTCAAATGCTCATAATCATCCTCAATGTTCAAATGTTCATGTCACTTTCAATGCTCATCAACATGAACCACTTCCCAAATGGTGTATAGGTCTTGGTCATCACCAGCTTACCCATGAGATGATCATATCAATTCTCAAGGCTTGCATGATGACAACCATCTCTAAAAGATGTATGCAACTAACCATCAAGGTTTCACTGGAAACCATCTACATCAAATGTCTAGGAACAACCTGTTAAGGGGGATGGAGTCCCAAGACTCTATAGTAGGGAATAAACCCAAGGAAGAGACCCAATTAGATTCTCCCATGTTTGGAATGGATTCTATAAAATGTTTTAAAAAAGTAATTATGTTTTTTAATCTTCTCTATTTTATATGAAATGCAGCAAATAAATCTAATATGAATGGGTATAAAGAAGTATGTCCCTTATAGGTAACTCTTGAAGACAATGAATAGAAATAACTATGTAACTTTATTCTTCTAAGAAATAATTCTACTGAAAACACCGTTATGGGAATATTCCAAGGAAAAACATATTACATTATTTCAAAAAAGGGAAACCTACAGGAACAACACAATGATTTTCCATTTGATTCATAAATTTATATAAAATCAAGTCTACAATGGTTAATGTATTAAATGAAAAAGCACATATTACGAAAAGTAAGAAACAAAATAACAAGTCACATCTAAGTTATTCATTGAAAATAATAAAGCGAGTAGCTCACTAAATTGCACAAGATAACTTGATAAAATAGAAACCCTTACTATACATGTGAGACATCAACCATTAGTAGAATAATCCATGAGATAGAAACACTCGACAATGAAATCTTCAGCAAAATGTCCTTGGCCTCCAAAATGAGAGCTTTTGAATTAACTTTGAAATAATTCTCAATACAATTCATGACCATCACCTCAAATTTAAAAATACCTTTCTAACAGGTCGACTTACATATTTATAAATTAAAATTCATCTAATTATAGAATAAAACAAAAAATGGCCATGCAAAATCCATGTGAGTCGCTCATCCACTATGTCTCAAGCGAACTGGGAGTTATCGCTTTAGGATGATCCTTGTCATACTCTACCCATCAATCGAATAACTCATCACACGGACTTTGTTGAGTGAACACATGTTGCTCTTTGGGTGAACTCGACATTGGAATTTCCTTCTCAAACCTTTTGATATACTTCTCAATTTTTGGAAAGGTAGACTCCAATCGAGTCAATGAACTTACTTCTCCTGTCAAAAATATTGAAGGTGATTGCGCTCTAATGAGAAGATGATTTTGACTTCTACCTCGTGCTTCGCTGCAGTCTCCTTGAACTGATCCATCACTTCATTGGATGGTCAAAACCCTTTGGGTGGACCAAAGATTGGAAACTTGCACCATGAAGTGGTGTCTTTGATGAGATCCTAGATTTTGATACAATATAACCACTCATCTTCAATCTATTTATGTGATCCATCAAACAACTTTCCCTAGTAATTGATTACTTGTTCGATCCTAGACAACCTGCCTGTGATCCTCATGACCCCGACTCTTCTGAATTTGTTTAAAAAAATCTATTTGGTATTGCACCTTGGCTTGTTTCTACTTTCAAATAATATTCTCTTTATATAGCATAGATAATTGAATACTCAATCCTTGCAACTTGTAACACCCCAATTTTTAATACCCAAATTAGTGTTGTATATTTGTAAATATGATGTATGTTTGCATACCAATCAATGTAATATATAAACAATGTGCATTGAAAATAATAAAACAAAATACATCAACATATACAAATGACTAAGGATGAATTCATGGGGGATAAGTTTCCACAAGAGAGAGGGGGTTGAAGGGGGGTCCAAGGGGAATTTCCACATGCCTAATAAACCCAAGCCACTTTTCTAGGTAGAAGAGAGGAAAAGAGATCTATGGTGTTGGGGAAAAGGGGAGGAATCCATAGTGAAGTTGAAGACAACTTGTTGGAGTTGGATTATGCATGGCAAAGTAGTTCGTTATGCCTGTGAGTTAATCTATGTGGAAAATTTAACCAAATGAATACATGAGATGATGTTGTGAGAAATATTGTATAGCTAAAATTCCTAGAATCCCTAGTTGAGATATTTCTTCTCCAATCTATGTTGGAGTCCTAAAGGGAAGTGGGATAGCCTAAGGGACTGCATGGAAAATAAGGGGATCCCATTCCTTAGGTTGTGTAGACTGAGGGGAAATAGAGTTGGTGGATTGTAATTAATGTAGGAATAGCTTGTTGTGAGTTTTTACTGGGTATTGGGTTGTTGAGTGAGTGATAGTCATCCATAGGAGCCATCATTTATTGTGTATTCATAGCCCCAGCTTGAGGGTGACCTATTTCTAAGAGAACTGGAGCAACATAGTCAATGGTTGGGCGGAACATCCATCGTCTATAGCTAGTTGTGTATATTGTTCATTAAAATAAGTGTTGTTATCATTGTTTTATTTGTTTGATGCTATGCTTAAATGTTGTGCTTTATTGTTCCATTTTACTCTATGTTATAAGTGTTTTATGTTATTGTGTAAGATTAAATAGGATGCATTCAAAAGTTTAAAATAATGATAGTTGCATGGGTTTTTTTATCAAGTTGTATGCATCCATTTTTCATTAGTATAGAGTATTTTGTTTGTATGGTAATGGCCACATTACACAACTCAAACACTTTGGTGATGAAATATTTTCTGATTTGGTCATTAATTTTGTCCTCTTCAAGAAATTCCTTTATGGAATTGCCTATTGCATCTTATACTCCTTTGTAATATTTCATATGGTTCTCCAAAATAGAAATTTGCTTGCCAAGGCTTTTGATTTCCTCTACTTCGGCTTTGGTTTTTCCAATGGTGGCATGTGAAATGGATATCCCATCTGACAAATGGTCACTGAGCTTAGCATTATTAGTGCCTAACATAGACTCTTCAGTTGTGCACAGAATAGATGTATCTACATCCACCCTATTTCTCTTTTGGGTTCTTTTAAAAATAGATTGATTGTGATGGTTATAGGTTATGGACTCAAGATCTACAACTTCTTCCAGAGGTTCTACAATTGGTTAGTCTCCCCATGAAAATAAATTCCCCAAATTCCTTGGATTGTAAGTATATTCCAGCATTGGTTCTTTACCCTTATCCCCACTCTTTGAATTAACAACATCCTCCTCTATCAAACCTATGGCATTGATTGGAGGTGGGGGTTCTTGTTGTGTTGGTTGTTATGTAGGAGCCTACTCTAGCTATTGTTGTGTTTCACCTACTACTCCACTTTATTTCCATGTCTACCTAGGATGTTTCTTGTTGTAACATTTCTTCCTCTTCCTTCATTATTTATTCTTATACTTGTTTCTTCCTCTTTTCTTCAACTAGGAGTATTTCTTCCTCCTCCTCCTTCCTCAATTCTTCTTCTTGCCTGATTTTTTTTAATTCTTCCTTTATTTTCATCTCAAATTCTAATCTCTCCCTCTCCCGAGCATCTTTTAGTTCCTTTTTCCTATGTTCTACTTCATATGCTTTCCTTTTCATTTTTGCTTCCAATTGAGCATTTGCTTCTTCCTATCTTTTCCTTATTTCCTCCTCAGTTTTTCTTCTCAATTCCTCTCTTGTTTTTCTCTCCTTTTCCCATCCTCAAATGCCTTTTTATTTGCCTCATCCCTTATCCTTATCTCTTCGACTCTTCTAGCTTCTTCCCTTTCCTTTATTGTTCTTTCCAATTTAGTTAACCTTCTATTTAACTCCTCTAACGTAATGTCCCTATTATGGAACCTTTGTAAGTATACATATAGCCTAGCGAGCCGATTGGTACCAAGTGTAAATGTAATGTACATTTAGGATGGTGAGCCATTGTGATTAATTTTTTATGTTGTGCGCATCAGAGTAGTGCGCAAAGAAGTGTTATCAAAGATAGGGTGCTTACATTTTATGTGTTGCGCACACTTGGGTAAGTTCGCACATTGTACAGTGATGTGCGCACTTGGGTAAGTGCATGGGAATGATTGGAAGTGAGCGCAAAACTAAGTTATATATTTATACATATGACTCGATATGTATTGAGGCCAGAGAGCTTGTGTGATTATGAGGCTGGTGAGTCGAGACGCAGATAAGCCAATGCGCCTATCCATGTAATTATACTCAATTATTAATAAAATATTACATCATTGCACGCAGACAAACTTGGATGAAAAGAGATGGGGAGCCAACTCCACCAGAAAGGGGAAAATGGGGTGAGACTTAAGTCTTGGGGAATATTTTTATAATATTTCTGAAAAGTATAACCTTACGAATATATTATTTATCCTAAGTTTTCGAGAGATTGGAATGGGTCACCAAGTGGCTTAAAGATACTTTTGAAGGTGAAAAGTGTCAAGTAGAAGGCATGCAATATATATTGTTGGCCTTCGTGTATTTTGGGGGAGGATTGCATTATTATCCATTATTCGGAAGAGAATTCAAGTTTGNGGAATGGGTCACCAAGTGGCTTAAAGATACTTTTGAAGGTGAAAAGTGTCAAGTAGAAGGCATGCAATATATATTGTTGGCCTTCGTGTATTTTGGGGGAGGATTGCATTATTATCCATTATTCGGAAGAGAATTCAAGTTTGCAGGCTCTTGTGAGTAGAAGGGGGTTGGATTGTATGGAAAATTTGATTATTACCTTATCTGCACAAAGAAGCTTGTAAGGAGTTGAGGGGTTGTAACCAGAGTTTTACTATCGAGGAGACAGGTGGAAAAACCATGAGCAGTCTCTCTGGGTGAGAGAGTGGATGTTATGAAGTGGTTGTTAGACTCGTGAGCATACTCTCTAGGTGAGAGTTTTGTTGAGAGTTTTTCCTTGGTGCACTGAGCATTAGTCGCAGGGCTCAGAGAATTTTTGTCTGGCATGTTGTTGGTAACCCTGATAAGGGAAGTGGGGCAGTAGAAGGATTGTTAAGCAGAGAAGGGGCACACTTCCCTAGGTGTGACATGTGCATGGAGAGTGAGTGACTCTGGGCTAGTTGCAACAGCGGGCACTTAAGACTGAGAAATTATTTTGAGTTTCAAACCTTAGCTTGTCGCTAGGAACCCTTTTTCCCTGGTGGAGTTAAGACTCAGCTCGGGGATGACCTATTTTTGAAATATTATGAGCAACAGATTCTATGGTTGGGAGGAACATCTGAGTCATGCACGTAGTTGGTGACTTTTATAAAATATAATTGTTCCTTATGTGCTTGTCTTGTTTACTGTGTGCATATTTGTCTATGCTTGATATGGGTTAATTCTTGTATGTAGTCGCATATAAGTAATTTTTTTTATTATGTTTAATGTTTATTNTAGTTGGTGACTTTTATAAAATATAATTGTTCCTTATGTGCTTGTCTTGTTTACTGTGTGCATATTTGTCTATGCTTGATATGGGTTAATTCTTGTATGTAGTCGCATATAAGTAATTTTTTTTATTATGTTTAATGTTTATTGTACATGTAAATATGGTGCTTATAGCATGTATTTGTAGTTGTGCATGAGTATGTCAGTTGATGATAACCTTACCTATTAAGTTAAACTTGTGATTTTGTTTTTGAGTCTTCAAGAAGAGGATTGGGTAGTTGGGTGTGTAGGAAAGTAATATGTGTGCATAGGCGGATGGATTCCATGTGTGCGTTCAAGGAAATAGACTCTGCACACAATGAAATAAGAATTAGTGCATGACGCCAAGATGGTTGTGCTCATGGTTGTGTTATGTGTTCAGTATGCTAGTGTGCACAATTATCGAGTTACTTTTGTTTCTTAAGGATTTGTTAATAGGAGAATGTTGCTTATGTTGTTATAAGTTATGTGGTGNTTAGTGCATGACGCCAAGATGGTTGTGCTCATGGTTGTGTTATGTGTTCAGTATGCTAGTGTGCACAATTATCGAGTTACTTTTGTTTCTTAAGGATTTGTTAATAGGAGAATGTTGCTTATGTTGTTATAAGTTATGTGGTGCGACTCAAGTTTGGCATGAGCGCATTACCTCAAGTGATATTGTACAGACTTGTGTTTAGAATTAGAATTTTTGCAGTGAAATTTATAGTTACATTGCTCAATAGTATGTTGGGAATGTTACGGTTTGGTTTACTTAGAGCTACAGAAGTTGAGTTTGTGTGATTTGGCCCAGCCTGGGGTGGTTGGGGATGTTACATTATGGTATCATAGTTATTGGTTCAACATTGAACCTGCATGGTCCAAATTTGGAATTTCAGCGTGGCCATGGTGCGGATTAAGTAAGAATGTGCAGATGTGTGCTCTAAGTTTATGATATTGCGGAGTGTGGCACTAGAACTGCACAGTAAACAGTGGTGTATGGGTGTGCACACTAAAGGTTTGGGATTGCGTAGAACAAAGTTGTGGTCCATGTGCATTACTGATACGTGATGTACAAGTTAAAAATGGACATCGTGCATTATTTTGTGTTGAATATCAGTGCGCGCATGAGCTTCGAAAGAATGGATTCTGACAAGATGGTGTAGAGTTTCATGAAGTTGTCTCATGAATTCACCTAACAAATCTTGTTGTCTAAACATTTTGCATAATTATCAGCGATTAGAGCAGGACAGAGTCGATGCAAAATATTAAAAGCATGGAAGATGTGTAGAGGAATTATAGTCCTGATGATGAATTCGATTATTTGTATGTCAGTTTGGGTGTTGATGGTATAGAATCCAAGGAGGAGCACATGGAATTTAGCTGAAACCATAAAGGGATTGAAAAAATATGTCCATAGATATAAGGATGATAATGAGATACTTATGAGATTCAAGGAGAATCAAGATGACTTCAATGTCAAATTGATGCATATCCTAGATAGAATAGAAAAGAAAATAAGGAGACAAAATTGAGTAGGTCAAGAAGTCTCAGGTCTCATGATGAGAAAAGAAGAGAAGTAAGAAATGTTGGTAAGCATTCTTTCAGGAAAACACATATAATTTAAAGTCCATCTCCGGTCAAAAAGCATAAGAGAAGGACTGGGGTGGATGAGATACAGAAAGAAATGAATATGATCAACCCTCCTCCTTTTGATGGTTAGCACAAGAAGGATGAACATGCGGAGACCTGGTTGTTGGGTATGAGGAAGTACTTCCAGCTACATAACTATTATGCACAGGAAGAAGGGAGAAATTTTATTTATCAGTTAAAAGGAAAGGCATCAATGTGGTGGGATCAATTCGTGTAGGTGTAGCACATTTATGAGAAGAAGATTACCTGGGAGGAATTCAAGCAATATTTCCAAAATAAATACTTAACCAAGTGTTACTATGATAAGAAAATGAAGGATTTCTCTGAACTCAATCTTTTGAGCATGATGATAGACGAGTACGAAAAATGATTTTTGTAGCTGTTGAAATATGTTCCTTTTATCAAGGATGAACAGGTGAATATTCAAAGGTACCTGAGTGGGTTTCCATAATTTATTAGTGAAAATATACAGTATGATGATCCCAAGACATTGGAGGAAACTATAAGGCACGCTAAGTGTCTTTATGAATAGCAAAGGGGAAGACTAACTTTCCAAAAATCTTGGGAAGATAAGATGAAAATAAAGGCGGAACAAAGGAAGAAGAGGGCTAAGACATCATTTTTTAGAAACACTACGCAAGGACAGTCAACTCTCCAGGAGCCCATAATGTTGGAAACAGTGGGACAAAAGTCATGGCAGCAAGCTATGTAGTGTTGGGGTTGTGGCAGAAATCATATGCACAGAGATTGCCAGTAAAGAGGTGATAAAGCAAGGACTGCACATAGTGTTCAACAAGTTGCGACAATTGAGGAAATGGGTATAAATTTGCCAAGGATTTACGCAGTGTTGGATAATAGGTAAGATGATTTTAAGTCGCACATGATCGAGGTGGAAGGTAATATTAATGACCAACACATTGATATTTTAATTGACTCGGGAGCTAGTCATAGTTATCTAGATCCTAAGATGGTGGAAAGATTTGATTTGCCAAGAAGCAAGCCTGGAAAATCTTGGTTGGTGCAATTAGCTACAGGAGAAAAAAGGAAAATTAGTGATATGGTTATGGCATGTCCAATGGATATGAATGGGATGCACACAAAGGATGATTTGAACATTATACCTTTGGGCTTATATGATTTCCTTATTGGTATGGATTGGTTTGATGAACATCATGCTATCCAGGACTGTTATAATAAGGCGTTTAATTGTCTAGATGAGCAAGGAAATTTGAGAACATTTCAAGGCATTCCAAGAGTTGTAACTATCAGAGAAATTTCATCCTTGCAATTGAGGAAAAGTTACAGGAAAGGATGTCAAGTATTTGCAGCACACATGGAAGAGGCACCTAAGAATAAAGTGTCAAGTGTTGAAGATTGCATAGTACTGAAAGAGTATGAGGATGTCTTTAAAGATATATTGGGATTTTCTCTGAAGATAGAGATTGATTTCTCTATAAATATGATGTCGGGATCATCACATGTATCCAAGACTCCCTATAGAATGAGTATGCCAGAACTGAAAGATTTGCAGATGCAACTTGAAGAGCTTATGGAGAAGGGGTATATACACCCAAGTGTGTCACCTTAAGGTGTTCTAGTTTTATTTTTGAAGAAGAAGAATGGTATGTTGATACTTTGTATCGATTTCAAATGGTTGAACAAGGTAATTATGAAGAACAAGTATCCTTTTCCAAGGATAGATGACTTGTTTAATCAACTAAGGGGCAGAGGGATATTTTCCAAGATTGATCTCAGATATGGATATGACCAAGTGATAATAAAATAGGAATACATCAACAAGACTACATTCAAAACAAGGTATGGTCATTACAAGTTTACAGTGGTGCCATTTGGGTTATCGAATGCACTAGGTGTTTTCATGTGTTTGATGAATGGAGTTTTAAGAAGTTATTTAGATAAGTTTTCCATTGGTTTCTATATGACATCCTTATTTACTCAAATTCTGAAGAGGAGAACGAGCAAAAATTTATCCAAGAGGATCCAGGAATGCTCACAGGGGTCAATAAGGGATAAAAAATGATCAAAATTTGATCATCTTAAAAGATATTGAAAACACTATCAATGTGTATATCTCGTTGCAATCTTTCCAATGACTCAAATTTCATCTCAAACGGATGTCGTATGCAAAATTTATGGTTGGTAAAATTTCAAGTCAACCCTGAAGAGACATGTGGTAGGATCTAAGAGAGACATGTGGTAGGCTCACAAGTTGAAAAGTGGAAGCTCCATATATTGGCAAGTGGCACCATATAGGTGATGTGGCACATGATTATTGGCAGTTGATGTGGCATATAGTACCTCCAAGTGGCCTAGTTACATGATTACAAGTGGCAGATAGTACCTCCAGGTGGCCTAGTTACATGATGACAATTGGTAGATTGTACCTCCAGGTGGCCCAGTTACATGATAACAAGTGGAAGATATGATCCAATCACAATTAAACATGTGTCACATAAGTAGACCAACCAGGTCTTGACATGTGGCANTGAAGAACAAGTATCCTTTTCCAAGGATAGATGACTTGTTTAATCAACTAAGGGGCAGAGGGATATTTTCCAAGATTGATCTCAGATATGGATATGACCAAGTGATAATAAAATAGGAATACATCAACAAGACTACATTCAAAACAAGGTATGGTCATTACAAGTTTACAGTGGTGCCATTTGGGTTATCGAATGCACTAGGTGTTTTCATGTGTTTGATGAATGGAGTTTTAAGAAGTTATTTAGATAAGTTTTCCATTGGTTTCTATATGACATCCTTATTTACTCAAATTCTGAAGAGGAGAACGAGCAAAAATTTATCCAAGAGGATCCAGGAATGCTCACAGGGGTCAATAAGGGATAAAAAATGATCAAAATTTGATCATCTTAAAAGATATTGAAAACACTATCAATGTGTATATCTCGTTGCAATCTTTCCAATGACTCAAATTTCATCTCAAACGGATGTCGTATGCAAAATTTATGGTTGGTAAAATTTCAAGTCAACCCTGAAGAGACATGTGGTAGGATCTAAGAGAGACATGTGGTAGGCTCACAAGTTGAAAAGTGGAAGCTCCATATATTGGCAAGTGGCACCATATAGGTGATGTGGCACATGATTATTGGCAGTTGATGTGGCATATAGTACCTCCAAGTGGCCTAGTTACATGATTACAAGTGGCAGATAGTACCTCCAGGTGGCCTAGTTACATGATGACAATTGGTAGATTGTACCTCCAGGTGGCCCAGTTACATGATAACAAGTGGAAGATATGATCCAATCACAATTAAACATGTGTCACATAAGTAGACCAACCAGGTCTTGACATGTGGCA
>SNQJ01S0050844.1:14620-26526 GCA_010110895.2 Picea sitchensis
AAATATATACCTTTCTTTTGTGCAAACCCATTTACAACAAGTCTATCCTTGTACCTCTTTTTGCCTCTATCTTCTTCCTTCAACCTATAAACCAATTTATTCTGCAATGCCATTTTTCGTGCATGAAACTGAACCAAGTACCAAGTCTAGTTATTTAGTAAGGAATCTATTTCCTCTTTCATGGATTTCTCCCACTTCCTTTTAGTGTCTACTTTCATTACCTCTTCATAACTTTCTGGTTCACTAGAATCAATCAAAAATAAATAATACAATGAAGGAGAGTATCTCTCAGGGGATCTACTTAACATGGTAGATATTCTAACAACACTTGCACAAGTTTGAGGTACCTGTTTCTCATGTTGTTGTACATTTTTATTTTCTGGTACCTTTGGAATTTATTTTTCAGTGATCTCATCAAGCACTATGTATTCTGGTTTTGCTTCTTCCTATTTCCTTCCCTGCAACTGATCTTTATGCATAACCTTCTCATTGAATATGAAATCTATACTCCTGATAACAAAAATCATTAACACCATATCCAATAAAGGTACACTTCTTGGATTTTTCCTCAAGCTTTGTTCTATTTTCTTTATCAATATGGAAAAATTCTTCACAACCAAAAGTCTTCAAAAAATAATAGTTTACATTTTTACCTGTCCATGTCTCTTCTGGAATGCCACCGTCCAAAGATATTGAAGGTCCTCTATTAATAAAGTAAACAATAGTATCTATAAAATATTCCCAAAACTGTAAGGGAAACCTTGCATGCAATCTCATACTCATTGCACACTCCATGATTGTCCTATTCATCTTTTCTAACACACCATTTTCTTGTGGTGTTCCTATAACTCTCTTCTCTCTATGAATCCCATGGTATGAACAATAATCATAAAATTCCTTGTTGTAGTATTCACCTCCATTGTATGATCTGAGACACTTCAACCTTTTTCCCACCTCATTCTCAACCAAATCTTTCCATTTCTTAAAAGTATCAAAAGTATTAGATTTTTTTCGAATGCAATAAAGCCTAGTTTTTCTAGTTGCATCATCAATAAAAGTAACATAATAACGAGAACCACCAAGAGATGATACCTAATGTGGTCCCCATACATATGTATTCACAAGAACTACTTTAATTCTTCTTTACCTTTCCAACTCTGAGAAATCTGACTCTCTTATGTTTTCCATAAACATTCTGTTCATAGAAATCCAAATAAATTTGTTTAATATATGGAAACATATTTATTTTGTGAGGTATCTTCATCCCCTTCTCACTCATATGTCCAAGCCTATGATGCCACAATGTTTTATCCACTCTTGTAGAATCTAAAGAGATATAAGAATCAATATTACCAGTACATAAATACAATGTACCTACCTTTTCTCATTTTTCTATCACCAATGATCCTTTGGTAACCTTCCACACCTTATTTGTAAAAATAGGTATACAAACTTCACTTTCCAACTTCCCTATTGAAATTTTATTTTTCCTTAGATCTGGTACATGTATTACCTCTTTCAATAACCATTGGTTTCCATTCTTTTTCTTTATTTGTACCTTAACCATTCCAACAATTTTGTATGGTGCATCATCACCAAAATGAACCCGTCCAAAATCACCTTGAACATAATCTAGAAAATGTTTCCTATGGGGTGTTAGTGCTAGAAGTTGCCCCTAGACTGCTATAGGGTCAAGCCTAGTACATCTTAGTTATTGCAATGGTTTTTTGTAGATGGAATTTAGATTATGGGTTGATTTGATGGATCAATGAGACTAAATGAGAAAGGAAAAGGGAAATAAACTAACTTTATATCAGAGATATACCATTGGGCATGTAGTCAAGTAAACACCATGTTAGATTGAAGGCTAGGTGTAATGTTCCTGACTTGGCTAGTCTAGGAAACGTTGCTAATGTGTGTGTAGGATCAAAGGTTTACAACATATAAATGATCATACAAATAATAAACGCGACAAAGGACTGCAAAGTTTGTATTATCATATCTCTGTGGATTACAAAATGGACGAATGCGGCTGAATAACTGAAAATACTCAACTAGATCAACATACAAAGGATCTTAGCGAGAATATAAATAAGCAGCTGTGGTTGAATAAAATAACAACATTCGGCTAGATCAAAAGACAAAAGGATCTTAGCTGGAATACAAATAAGTAACTAAAAGATAATACCCGGAATATGGGAGCATTGCAGAATGAATGAAGAATGATGGAAGACCTGGATGATCTTCCCAGTGACTAGGGTGTGTCTTTCAACACTGAAATCCTCCAACTGGTGTCTTTCTCCTGGAATACACTGAACTATCTCTCCTGAGATGTGTCTCTTCTCCTCTATGACAATTCATAATCTGCATAATGATGAATTAGGTCGCTGACTCTTCTCTTATAGCTTTCCAAAACCCTAATTCACTGCTGAAACCCTAATTCATTGTTGACCTTTTCCCTCCAAGTGACTTTTACTTTATTTTATTATTCCTTGATTAAATCACTTAATTAAGTAATTAATTAATCATTTTACCTCTAAAAAGGGATTTATCCATCCTTATGGCTTCTCCGGCCACTGAAAGTCACTTCTCATCATCTTATCCTGTAGTGTTCTTCTTCCTGATTCCAATGAGCTATTACACTAAGAGGTTTCTCCAAGTAATATTCCCATTATGACCTTCTTAGGGAAATTAATTAAGAGATGACCCATAATAACTCAAAATTACGGGAATCGTCGGAATGCAATGAAACCAAAACCAAGCTGTGCAGAATGGATCCTGATGATGAATGATGCAAGTCAGGCCTAATAAACCCCTCAATATCTCCAGAACTCTCTGTCACCTCTATTTGGCTACTATGGTAGGCATAGCACTGTAAAGTTATAATGTCCCAAAATGGGGACATTACAGTCCTCCCTGCCGGAATATTGCTTGTCCTCAAGCAATAACTGAATCCAACTACATATGATACTGGGGTCCCATATCCACCTGTGTGACACAAGGTAGACTCCCCTCAAGATGTGGTATCTCCAAGTGCTCACCACACATGACACCCACATGCTCCTGATGAGTAGAATGATAAATGGCCAAGGAATCTTAGTCAACTCCCTAAGTAACCACTCTACTCGAAACTCAACTCCATCAAACAATGAACTACTAAGCACTCCAATCCCTGGATCCCATATCAGAATGTCAACTACAATGCCCTGTGGAGTATATTTCTGTAACATATCAACACCATGAGTCTCCTGCAAATAACACATGGCGTCAACCCAAAATGGATCTATCCTACCAAACCATACCAAACTCAACACGACCCCCACAGACTTAACATGTTGCTGCCATAGTGAGGTACTACAAGACCTCAACAAATCACCAGTCAGTGACGTGCTCTCCCCAATACTGAAACTCAATGGAAAATCAAAGTGACTCCCCCCTGCAAACGTCGTCTCTTCTCCATCAATCAATAAAATGTCTGGTCCTGTAATCCTAGGGTCCCATGCTAGTCTCTGACAGGGACTATCATGTCGATTCTTCTCTACTCTAATCATGACTGTCTACTCAAAGTATCCATACTAGACCCTCCACTCCTGGATCCTCATAAGATGAAACAAACTATTGACCAAATGGACTCCCGGATCCCATGTCAAATTTGGAAGTTCATCACTTCCAATCCCGACTAACTGCTGGTGTGCCCTACTGGTAACTGTTGAAATCACTCCACCCTCATCCCAATGAGAGTTTGAATATGTAGCAACCACTGAGATATCCTCTGTCCCATGGCCTAGGATACTGCCCATCACACCCATGGCCTCGACAGTCTACCCCTGATGATCCACCCCTATCTTGATGAATGCAATCAAGACACTCTTGTTAATTGGTCTCGACCTACCAACTCTCCATGTCCCCTGCCACTATCTAGCTCCACCTGTGTTGATGTCAATGATGAAAGTATCGGGAAAGGCTATCATAAATATCTGCAACCAACTGTAGGACTGGAAAGTATCATATGCGTTGGTCAATCCAAAGGACTTAACCAAAATCTTGTCCATCGACACCCATGGTAAATAATCGCTTGTACTCATCATTGAACACCAACCATCGGGTACAACAGTAGGTATCTCCACAAACTGAGGGTCAATCATTCTCCATCCATCATCACTCATGCAACTTTTGCTACGATGAAGGTGATCTACGAGATCTGTATATTGCTGCAAGGGAGAGGAATCTCCATGATCTACTAAGTACATATCCTCCTTACAATCCAATGCATCCCCTTGAATCCCACTGTACACCTCTGTATGTCTCTGTGAACTACCACTCATCACTATATGCCCAATACTCATGTGATCTCCTGTATACACCTACAACATCATGGATCCTAGGTGTAATACTGGGTCATCCTCTACATGAAGGTCAACCAATCCTGGAACACAAATGGAAGTGTCCTTGTAACTTCCCCTGGCTCTGGAATCCCCATGTGTATGTGTGTGCCCAATTGTTTCAACACCCCTCGTGAAGGGTGGTCCCTGTGCCCTATGGACATCCTCCTGCATCTCTGGATCATATATCTCTATACTCATCAGTGATCCCGGGTACTCCTCATGCTCCTCCCTCAATTGGTGCTCCATTTCTAAACCACCAACATCCTCTCGCAATGTGGCTGAGGGATATATCTAACTCTCTGTTGAAATAGATGTAGTGGATCTCTATCTAATTTCCTCAAGGATATCCTCTGATCTGGACTCTGATTCCTGAAGGGTTGTCTATGTGTCTTCCAAGAATCTTTGTGTTCTCACCAACTCATGAGTGAGTCGGTCCACCTCAATCTCTTGCTCCCTTAGTGCCCTGTGATACATATTTCCAACCTCCAATAGGTAATCCCTATCCATCAACAAGTGTTGGTAGTCAGCCTCATCACAATCACTCTCTCCCTGAGTGTATGGAAGTCATCAATGACAAGTCCCCCATCTAAACTATCATGTGCCATCGAGGTCCTCCAACAATAACCTGCCAACAAGCATGTGTATCATCAATGCATCTAGTGGTTGCCATGATCATGTCCTCACTAACTCTCAATTGTCCTGCCAAGTGTCGTGACTCCTAGTCACAATCCTGTTGAGGTGCTACCTCATGCCTCTCACTACTAGTGTCAAAAATGGAATCCCCAACAACACACTCCTCAAAATTTAAGGCACTGAACTGCCCACTATCCCCTGTGCTACTAAGTCCTCCTGTATGCCACTGCACACGATCATCAACTGTGACCCCTATCTGAATCACACCATATCCTGTATGGACAGTTGTATCCTCCTATGCACTCACCCTACTAACATCATCTGCGCCTGGATCCCATACAGGTGTGTCGAGACATATGCTATGGTCATTCTGACCAATAAAGAGTGCATCCTCATTACTGTAGATCAATCCTGGGAGTAAGTGTCCCAACAAGCCGTCGGTCTCCACAACCTGGTCCATCAATGGAATCTCCAAGAGTGGTGATTCACTCTCCTTATACTGATAGGTATGTGTAAGGTCAACTATCTCCAAGCCATACCTCTTCTCCTGGGTCTGCAGATCCATATGTTCCTTGTGTACAATCCCCACACAAAGCTCCTCTACCATATCAAGAATGCCACTGATATCCTCATTTGTCGTGGCTAGCATAGGTGACTGAGAAGATGAAAAATGTGGCTCACTCATCATAGGAAGCTCATCATTCTCCATACATGACTTCTTGGAAGCGATGTCTACACCCACCGATAGGTCATCTAACCTCCTAATCTCATCATGTCTAAGTGCCAACACATATGAATCCTCACAAGTGTCACTGCTATGCTGAAGTGTTGAATCCTCAACATTACCTGATAGGGAAGATGAAGGATATGCACTATCATCTTGTCCATACAACTGTCCCTCAGATGTGCAAGAGTCACTAGCCTTATCAGACTGCTCCAAATAGGCATCTATGGTTGCATTCACATGCATCTCCTCATCCTCGCTGTCATAGTGCACCTCAACAATGTGCACCTTCCCTTTATCCCTACATCTGTGATTTGGCTTCCAAGGAACTTTGCAACTGTAGCAACGCTCCTTGCATCTAATGGGTGTAGGCTCCATCTGTCAATCCACTCGCTGGTAATGATGTATCTAGATCCTTATATGATTTTCCCCTTAGGCTGGTAGGAAAACCAACTCTGATACCACTGTAATGCTCGTGACTTGGCTAGTCTAGGAAACACTGCTAATGTGTGTGTAGGATCAAAGGTTTACATCATATAAATGATCATACAAATAATAAACGCGACAAAGGACTGCAAAGTTTGTATTATGATATGTCTGTGGATTACAAAATGGTCGAATGCGGCTGAATAACTGACAATACTTGACTAGATCAACATACAAAGGATCTTAGTTGGAATATAAATAAGCAACTGTGGCTAAATAAAATAACAACACTCGGCTAGATCAAAAGACAAAATGATCTTAGCTGGAATACAAATAAGCAACTAAAAGATAATACCCGGAATATGGGATCACTGTGGAATCAATGAACAATGATGGAAGACCTGGATGATCTTCCCGATGACTAGGGTGTGTCTTTCAACACCGAAATCAGCCAACTAGTGTTTTCCTCCTGGAATACACTGAACTATCTCTTCTGAGATGCGCCTCTTCTCCTCAATGACAAGTCATAATCTGCATAATGATGAA
Organism: Picea sitchensis; assembly: GCA_010110895.2. NCBI lineage: Eukaryota > Viridiplantae > Streptophyta > Pinopsida > Pinales > Pinaceae > Picea > Picea sitchensis. The sequence goes on from SNQJ01S0050844.1 coordinate 21,335, forward strand.
TTAGGTCGTTGACTCTTCTCTTATAGCTTTCCAAAACTCTAATTCACTGTTGAAACCCTAATTCGTTGTTGACTTTTTCCCTCCAAGTGACTTTTACTTTATTTTATTATTCCTTGATTAAATCACTTAATTAATTAATTAATTAATCATTTTACCTCTAAAAAGTGATATATCCATCCTTATGGCTTCTCCGACCACTGAAAGTCACTTCTCATCATCTTATCCTGTAGTGCTCTTCTTCCCCATTCCGATGAGCTATTACATTAAGAGGTTTCTCCAAGTAATATGCCCATTATGACCTTCTTAGTGAAATTAATTAAGATATGACCCATAATAACTCAAAATTACGGGAATCGTCAGAATGCAATGAAACCAAAACCAAGCTGTTTGGAATGGATCCTGATGATGAACGATGCAAGTTGGGCCAAATAAAACCCCTCAATATCTCCACCTCTATCTGACTGACTACTCTAATAGGCATAGCACTGTAAAGTTATAATGTCCCAAAATGGGGACATTACACTAGGTAATGGAATCTAGGATCAAACAATGAAGGGAATATTTGTTTATATGAATTTTAATATAGGGAAGATCTACAACAATGCATCTCAAAGTAAGGCATTTACATTCATATCAACCAACTTGAAGTATCATCTTGGAAGAAGGGAAAAACACATCCATTCAAACATAATGTTTAAATAGGGAAGAAGCTTTCAAATTCTAAAATGGTAGTCTAGAATTAAAAGCAAAGATATATCATGGCAACTTAATAAGAAACCGGTAGAACATTAACAGTTTCACTATTAAGTCCGGTAGCTGTTCCAAATGACAAAAATGCTTTGAATATTCATCTCATTAGATGAAATAGGTGGGAAAAGAAGATGAAAGAAGACAAAACTGATTAAAAATGCAAATAGATCTTACTGGACATAACTTGCCGCAAATCTCATTTATATGCCTTCAGAAAACAATTTTCATATTTACAATATATGCTGCCATGCTAAACTTCCCAACCATCAGCTCCCTCTATCCCCTCTCGGTCCTTAGCCTCTCGGGCCTCCTACCTCTCTAGCCCCTTTCATTTACAAAGTCTTGGTTTAAATAACAAGTTAACATCTCTTCCTATTTGAGTACCTGGCTTTTGATGTGTAATGACAGGCATCGAACAGGCATCGAACATCGACGTCTTAAACCCTGCAACTTGACAACAACTCGACACCTGCACAATCTTGGCACCTGAATCATCGATTGGGCACTTTGATAGCTCAATGTATGGCATGCGATATGAGTAGGGTTTATTCTTTTTTTATTAACTTAATTGAACAAAATCCCACATGCACTAGTACATACGTAACTCATTCGATGAGATGTATGGAGTATGGTCTTGGCGCTTTTGCTGGGCCTGGTGTTGACCCGAGGCTTGATTCATGGCTTAGCATGAGAATTAGGCCTATGGGTTAACTCGTGGCTTTGACATGCATATTCGGATTTTGGCTTTGGTATGACTTGTAGCTTTGCATATATTTGAGAAAATGTCGTATGACTAACCCATGTGTGTGTTGTAGCTGTGCAGGTCATATGGAATTGGAGCGTGGAGCTTGGCCTTCGGGTCCAATAATGTTTGGCAAAAATTACCAAAAAAAATAATAAAACTTTATATAAAAGCCCAAGAGACAAAGTTTGGCCAAGAAACCCGAGATCAATAAACTGACAAGACAAGCCACAATTGGCTTGTCAAGAATACTTAAATCTGTCAGAAATCGCACTTTAACTAATAACCCATAAGCCAATTAATTAACGCTGATTTTACACCAGTCTTAAATCAATGCCCCTTAAAAAATTTCATAAGCGCATTTTAGGTGATAATAGTTGGCTCCTTTGGGGATGGCACGCTCCCTGTGAGCTTCCAATAACAAGCAGACTTGTGCCTGTCCATTCAACCTAAAAACCTTTCAACCTGCTCTGCAAACATCCACAATTTTGTATTGTGTCTAGTCCATTAATTTATGGAGTCATTTAATAGCATTCCCAATCTGATCCAAACTTCAACAACTTATTCTAACAACAACCCACTGAAAACAAACTTAAAGAATATATATGCTCGTATCGAGAGCTTTTTCTTCTATCTATTCCTACTTCTAACCAATAAAAATTGTCTTAATCATGTTAAATCATGCTTCCAATGAAACCATGATAACATCCAACAGACTATAAAAACTCCTTGCATGTAGAATAAAATCAAAGAAAACTTTATTATGTGTAACAAAATTTCGACTTGTAACACATACTTACAACCACCATATTCTTTGATTCGAAACTTTGCAAGGCCGAAAACTTCTGAGAAAAGAATTTCCATGTAGATGGCCACTGGATCATAGAAAAAAGTAGATTGATAATCTTTAAAGGTTACATCTGGTTGTTGCTCAATGTTTTATTTTTCAACTTTTGATGTATGGTTGTCATATACTGGTTTCGACTGTTCATGCCTAATAGACAGAATGATTTCATAAATCTGTTGATCATCTTCTGTCACCATGAAGATATTAGGCTGTTGATATCCTTCCTTATTTCTTTTACGTTTATAAGGCTCATCAACAAAAATATGCTGAGGAAACACTTGTTCCTTATACTCATCGTAAACAACAACTTTTTCATTCAAATAAAAAACTGCAGGTGCATCAGGGACAAGATCAAATGCATCTACCACTATGCAATCATCTTTCCTATTATCAATGGTATCTTGAAGATCTTCCTTAACAACATGATTTTCATTCTTGCAAATAGAAGAAAAATCTGCTTTCTGTTGAATATGCTTCTCAAATATATCACAACAATTTTCAAAGACTTTCAGCTGAAAATTATTCTTTACAAAATATATTGAAAGCATTAGGAAAACTTGCCAATGAGTTAATACTTGAAGCTAGAAGAGATCTGCACCAGTCAAGGGCTGCTCCGTTCAATGAGTATCTAAAAATCTTGATCTTGATATCCTCATGCACACTCTGACGTTCATGAATAAACTCATGAAAATCTAGCAGATGTTCAGTCGGATCCTCCCAATCTTCTCCTTTAAATGTAGGAAGGATACATTCCCATTCATCTCTACTAAGCATTGGGTTTGGAAAATCAACGACATTCGAAAAATCACAAAAAACAAACCTTTGAGCCAAAATGGCTTCCATACATGAATCCCTAGTGGAGTCGCCTATTAATCTTTAGACAATGGAGTCTCTGTGGTGAAATATCTACAGTCAATCATATGTCCTCTTCACGTTCACCATCAAGAAGTGGATTTGATCATTATCGTTCTACCAGGGAACATTTCTTCACTGCTTCATCCCCGACAACAACGCCAAAATATGTTGGTGCTAGAATTTCCCCCTATACTGCTATAGGGTCAAGCCTAGCACATCTTAGTTATTGCAACAGTTTTTTGTAGATGGAATTTAGATTATGGGTTGATTTGATGGATCAACGAGACTAAATGAGAAGGAAAAGGGCAATAAACACCCTGTTAGATTGAAGGCCAGGTAATGGAATCTAGGATCAAACAATGAAGGGAAAGATTGTTCATATGAAGTTTAAGATAGGGCAGATCTACAACAATGCAGCTCAAAGTAAGGCATTTACATTCATATCAGCCAACTTGAAGTATCAGCTTGGAAGAAGGGAAAAACACATCCACGAAAACATAATGTTTAAATGGGGAAGAAGCTTTCAAATTCTAAAGATGGTAGTCTATAATCAAAAGAAAAGATATATCATGGCAACTTAATAAGAAACAGGTAGAACATTAACATTTTCACTTTTAAGTCTGGTAGTTGTTGCAAATGACAAAAATGCTTTGCATATTATGAGATAAGTGGGAAAAGAAGATGAAAGAAGACAAAACTAAGTAAAAATGCAAATAGATCTTACTGAACATAACTTGTTGCAAATCTCATTTATATGCTTTCAGAAAACATTTTTCACATTTACAATATCTACTTCCATACTAAAATTCCCAACCTTTAGCTCCTTCTAGCCCCTCTCGGGCCTCCTACCTCTCCAGCCCCTTTCAATTACAAAGTCTTGGTTTAAATAACAAGATAACATCTCTTCCTATTTACTGGAAATAAAATCAAAATGAATCTAAAATGGTTACAATAATTGTGTTGAGATGCTGAGCACACTCGAATTGGAAAAATCCTTATGCTTAAAATTTTCCATTTGTGCTCTAACTACCCATTATTCCCAGCAAATCTCGAGTGAATACCTGTGATGCTCTGCCATCATGATCTACTCGAACTAATTTTTCCAACTGTTGAAATTGTTTGTTGGAATGTGCATAAAATCTGGGACTAAATCCTTTTGTTGATACTTTGTTGACAAGTACCATGTTCTCATGTTGATCTAGAGCCTTTGATCACAATTTGTCTAGTTGACTTTGTTAGAAATTAATTAAACAACCAGTCTAGTAGTTGATAGAGATAAGCTTGCAATAAATGCATCGACTTCACCGACTTCGGTAAACTCTTGAAAGAACCAGAAACATCTGGAAGAAGCAATTCCAGCCATTGATCTTGAAACTAATCAACGGTGGAGCTCATCCCACCACTGTATAAATACTCATGCCTCTAATGCAATAGACAAGTTGTTTTGTATGTTCTTCATGTCTCTTTGTGTGTGTGAGTTCTCTGATTTGGTATCAGAGCCAAGAGAGCCGTGAGGGCCGTGTGAGCCGGAGAGGCCTGAGAATCGAGAGCACTATGAGGTGTGCTAACCTGTGTTAGAAAGCTGTGAGGTTTGAGAGTTGTGAAGGCCGTAAGAGCCAAAAGAGTGTTGAGAGCCGTCACTATTGTTTTCCCTGAGACAGAGGGTCGTGAGACAGAGTTTGCTTCTCCACTGTGCATTGAGGAGGTTAAGCGAACCACATACTTGTTGAGTTGAGAAAGAACCGTAGACGTGTGAAGAAATTATGTGGTGAGCCGTGAAAAAATTAGGCGGTTGTTTGGTATTTCATCTCTTGTTGCATGAAGGGAGATTTCCATAAGGAATTGTTGGCTTGGGGCTGCACACTAATCCGTAGAGGAGTTATATGGTAGTAAAATTCCACATGGTAAAGAAGCCATATGCATATTGTCTTTTTTTATGGCCTAGTTGCTTTGGTTTGATTTGAGTAGAAGTTGAATTTGTCTTTTATGGTTGTGGTA
>SNQJ01S0050844.1:31416-52515 GCA_010110895.2 Picea sitchensis
AAATTGATGTATTGTATTGCAACACAAATGATAATGCTGCAGATATATTTACAAAGCCTCTTGGGAAGGCTAAGTTTGTAATATGTAGAGATAAGATAGGTGTTATAAAGGTTGTTTAATTAAGGGGGAGTGTTAGAAATTAATTAAACAACCAATCTAGTAGTTGATAGAGATAAGCCTGCAATAAATGCACTGACTTCACCGACTTCGGTAAACTCTTGAAAGAACCAGAAAGATCTAGAAGAAGCAATTCCAGTCATTGATCTTGAAACTAATCAATGGTGGAGCTCATCCCACCACTGTATAAATACTCATGCCTCTAATGCAATAGACAAGTTGTTTTGTATGTTCTTCGTGTCTCTTTGTGTGTGTGAGTTCTCTGATTGACTGCTAATTTTGGTGCTTTGTGTGTGTGAGTTCTCTGATTGACTGCTAATTCTGGTGCTTGAAATCTGGATCTGATGCTTATTCACTGATTCTGTGCATGGTAATTTGGACTTGACTGTCAGTTATATCCCTTAAAATCTTCACTTTACTGCCATTTGTATTCTCAACCTTCATCTACAGATTTTGTTCTTAACTGCCAGCAATGTTTGACTGATGCCTCCATTTGTGGAACTAATCTCCTAAAATAGAATGAATATATCTCGATTGAGCTTGAAAATAGGTGTTCCCCTTATGCTGGAAAAAATTGCTTAACTGCCAGCAATGTTTGACTGATGCCTCCATTTGTGGAACTAATCTCCTAAAATAGAATGAATATATCTCGATTGAGCTTGAAAATAGGTGTTCCCCCTATGCTGGAAAAAATAAGAATTTGTTGATATTCATTATAAACCTTTGTGCTCAACTGAGCTAATGCAACAAGCCGCCCACATGAAGTATACTTTGCACCAGAACTGCCCATATCAGCCTTAGAAAGTTTTTAGAATGTCTCCTCTACGACTTGCAACTACCTGTGCCCTCCAGGAGTCTCTTAGCTTGAGTGTCCTTTTCCACTGACTTCTTTGATTCACACTTTTGTATGTCTGTTATAGTTATCCACAATGTTGAGCAATACCAACGAATGCACTATCACTTTCTCTATTTGGCGCATGTCTGTACATGGAGCAAAAAACTCAACACCTTCATCAATATTTTGACATCTGTATCATCAACACAACCGTAGCTCTATCTCTACTGATATCATGTCAAGCGGAACCCAGGAAACAACTATTAGAAGAGAAAGCTGGTAGGGAAACAGAAACACCGATCGGGGCACAGAAGTAATGTATGAGAGAAAAGCTACTGCCAAAAAATAAATGAACATCGTTATAGAAAAAATCAAAAGAAACCTCCCAAACTACAATTGTCGATGGATTCACAATCGGAACACCAAATACAAGCATTGACCCTTTCTCTACATTCCAGTATTCGCCAAGTGTTGCAGAGAGCTCCTCTGTCCTCTGAAAATCTTTCCAAAATCTCACCTTCTTGTTGATTTGTTGGGCGAATGGTGTGACATGATCTCTCCTCGTCTACATATTTGAAAACACGTGGCATATCCATTTGATACCTTTAAACCTGCAAGCACTTGGTTGACTACAGCTCTGCCTATTCAGGCTGACGGCTTTAATGCCCCTTGCGATTGCTATTTTATTCTTCTTGTCAAAATGTGTTGATGCTGTACATTTGAAGAACAAAGGCTCCTGCGTGCTGTTTTGAAAACTTGCTAGCTTAACAACTTTAAAACCTAATTGGAAGAATATCTCCCAGTAAGCCTCTTTAACTGTCGATTTTGCTGAGCGCATGGGTGTCGTGGCTTGATATTCAAATGTGTATTATCAATTGGACACCTGTAATTAATCGGGAACCTAGCTTCGTCGAACTCCTCCCGTGAATTTTGGCATATCCACATCTGCAATAGCTGGAAGTTGTTTGCTTTTTGTTGATTGTTGTCGATACCTGGCTCTTGATGCGTAATGATAGGAATAGAACACTGACGTCTTAAACCCTGCAACTTGACAACAACTCAAGCGCCATATGAGTAGGGTTTATTCTTTTTTTATTAATTTAATTAAACAAAATCCCACATGCACTGGTACATAACTCATTCGATGAGGTGTATGGAGTATGGTCTTGGCACTTGCGCTGGGGCTGTGGGTTAACTCGTGGCTTTGACATGCGTATTCAGATTTTGGCTTTGGTGTGACTTGTAACTTGGCATATATTTGAGGAAATGTCGTATGACTAACCTATGTGTGTGTTGTAGTTGTGCAGGTCATATGGAACTGGAGCATGGAGCTTGGCCTTCAGGTTCAATAATTTTTGGCAAAAATTAACAAAAAAAAATTAAAACTTTATATAAAAGTCCAAGAGCCAAAATTTGGCCAAGAAACCTGAGATCAATAAACTCACAAGATAAGCCATAATTGGCATCAATAAACTCACAAGATAAGCCACAATTGGCTTGTCAAGATTACTTAAATTTGTCAGAAACCGCACTTTAACTAATAACCCATAAGCCAATTAATTAATGCTGATTTCACATCAGTCTTAAATCAATGCCCCTTAATCCCCTTAAAAAATTTAATAAGCGTATTTTAGGTGATAACATGGGGTGCAGCATGAAATGAAGCCCCTGTATATACTACCCAAGACTCATAAATATTATCTACAGAAAGAATCAAATCATCTTGTAACACATCACATGTTACATTTGTTTTTTGATTTTTCTCCTGCTTTCCATCTCTTTGTTTCTTTGGAGGTCTATACTCTTTCTTCAGAGGTCATTTCTTCCCACAATTCCAACACTCTATATTTCTCAGTCTGTGTTTGGATCTATGCTTCCTAGAATTCCCATGGTTCCCTAAGCCCTTTCCTCTATCCTTTTGTCTTCCTCTATTCTCCACACTCAACGCATTACCTGATGTTTCACCTGTGTTTTTTCATCGCATTTCCTCGCTAAGTATAACACCAACAATATCATCAAATTTTAGAGTATTTGAACCAGAGACAGAGTTACTTACATCCATGAAAATCCATTCCATCTTTCTGGAAATAAGCACAAGATTAGAAGAGCCCTGACCTCATCATCAAAGTCCACTTTTACAGAACTTAGCTGATTAGTAACCATATTTAATTGATTTAAATGATTTGCAACAGACCCACCTTCTCACATATTCATATTAAATAATCTCTTTATTAGAAATACCTTAGTGGATGATGAGGGTTTTTCATATAGTTTATCAAATGCCTCCATCAACTCCTTCGTTTTCTTTTCTTTTGAAATATTGAAAGCGAGTAATGCTGCCAGGATCAGTCGTATCATTCCTAGTGCCTTTCTATCAAGGACCTCCCATTCTTTGTCCTTCATGGACATCAACTTCTTTTCTATTCCACCCAATGGTAGTAATATATCCTTATAATATAAATAATTTTCCATATGCATCTTCCATAATTGATAATTATGACCGTTAAATTTCTTGACCCTAAACTTTCCATGTTTCTCCATTGCTCCCAATCAAACCAGGAACCCTCTTCTCCTACGAGTTACCTTTTGCTCTGACAACAGTTGTTAGAAAAACAAGATCGCGGAGAAATAACATAAAAAAAAATGCAGAAATCAAACACAAAAGATACATAATACAATAGAGACATAGATATACGTGGTTCACCCAGTGTGGGCTACGTCCACCAGATAAATTTTCAGGTCCTTTCTTTTTATTATCCAACAAAATGAAGGGATATAACCTACAAAACATCCACTGTAACTTCCTCTTCTTTCTCTCACAGTCTCCTCACTCACAATACAATATTCACGATAATATGCAGCCGCAATAAAATTCCCTCATAAAAGAGGGTTTCCTTCTAGAGGAAAAAAACCCTAACATAACTTCTACTGTCAGATCTGTGAACTTATAATCAACGGTCCATATTGATTATGAAATTACAATATACATTTACAAGGAAATTTTTCCTTTGAGAGCTTTGCCCCTGAGTTCCTGTTGGACCCTGAACCCCACAGTGGGGCAAGCCCCCCCTCCAACCCCCTGCGTGGAGGGGTGTAAACACGACTGAAAAAAAATACCTCTGAATTAGGAAGATAATCAAGCTCCACAACCAACATGATGTAGTTTTGCAACTTTGAATATTGTCTCAATAGACCACTTGAACAGTCGCGGAACTGGGGAAGTATTCATTAGAGACATGATGGTTGTTTACAACACATATTGGGTAAAGCGAATAGATCACACAAAATATTTCCTGCTGACATGAAAAATACAAATGGCATAATGATAATTACATTGATTGTTCCTGCACACCTCATTGAAATACATGAATAAAATATTCTTCCTAGATTTGAAATATCTATTACAAAATTCAAAATTATACCAAAAAGTGGCTATGACCATGGTGATTGTGATTTTGTTACATTGATACTTGAATCAAGTGTCATCGAGATACTGTCTCCAACCTGTAAAGAATACAATTTCATACAATACATAAGCAATTTTCAAGTAATACAAACATGTATCCAATCGACACTATTGGAGTTGTCGTCACCCTCGCTAGGAAAGTTGGATCATAGTATAATTTGCATATAAAAGATGGAAACACAGAGGATGAAAAAAAACGATATGCTTTTGCATTGTCATTTTTTTATTTTTTATATTATGATATTTATTAGGTGAAGATACATGACAACTACATTAGTTTATGTATTCGCTGCAGTTGCTTGAAAAATATGGACATTTCTTTTCTTCAATGGAACAACAACTACAAACAGGGAAATTTTCCATTTTTCTATTTAAAAATATAACCAAGAGGAGAGATGTCAAAGATCTGAAAAAACTAACTGGGTCGACAAACATTGTAAGTATAGTTTGACAACTCTATCTACAAATCTCGTGTACAAAAGAAAATGTCTTCCTCACTACACAATCGACATTTATAACAAAAATCACAACAGAAGAAGTCAATGATCTGAAAAAACTAACTGGGTTGAAAAACATTGTAAGTATAGATTGACATCTCTATCTAAAAATCTAGTCTACAAGACTATATATATATATATATATTAATAAGTTTTGTATTGTATAAACAGGTCAAATGTACAATTATAGAAGAAAATGCATATTCAAGTCCATTTGAACATGTCTGTGCAATTTGCAAATCTCCTGTAGGTGGATATGATTTGATAAAAAATGCAATGTTTGACTATGTAAGATGTAATCAGAGATGCCATTTTATATATAAATATTGCTTAATTACTTTTATATGCACAATCGACAACAATAATGTGAAATACACTGCCAAGGAACCTATACTACATGAACTTCTTTTTCGCTTTATAGAAATGCAACATGAAATATATTTGCAAAAGAAACCAAAAATTGTTCATATGCAGCGCCATTTTAATAGTACACGACAAATTTATATTAAAAAACACAATGTCGTACTGTATGTGGGATAGAGATTGAAGGAATATAGTTTCATCATGCATGTGCGATGAATTCTATATATGATCCGTATTTATGAGCAGAATGAAGTGAATAAAAAACTGAATACAATAACACAGAGATATGGAGAACAACAACAGATATCCAGTGAAAAATAACTTGTATTGAATAAATAAAATAGGCTGTGTTATCCCTGATATCTAGGGATAACTAGGAGATCATGTCTCGAGGCCCGCAGGTCCTAGACATGAAGTACCGAGAGCAGGATTGACCTGAGCATGGCCTGGAGGGCCCATCCCTCTTCTTCTTTGCCAAATTTGTCCACGTCATGACGAACTTCCATCCTGCATAGGATTGGACTGCATGGGAGGGCTCTTGCTCCATGAGGTAAGTGGTCGAGGTATCATGGTATGTGTCATATTGATCGTATAACCCTCTTATATATGCATTAGGGTTCCTTTCATTTGAGGCCCTTGGATCTTACACTAATCCAATTGACCATTGTTGGGGTGATTGATTGGGTTGACTTTAGCAAGTTGATATTCATGGACGGTTAGCCACCAAGAGGATTTCAGAGAGCCATAGATGTGCATTTTATCATTTTACATCTTGTACCACGCTCATCCCATCCCATTTCCCTAGTCCAGGCCATTAGGATGAACTTTGGGGTTATACTTTGTCTTGTGGGAAAAAGGAGCTAAAAGGCCAGGGGGGATGGCAGCTGGTAAAAGATAAAGCCATGGGAAATAAAACCTAGAGATGCTTAGCCGGGGATCCCAGAAGGCAATAAAAAGCCTCTAGATGAAACTAAAGGGACCCTATGAAAATTAATAAAACAAGACCTAACCAAGGATGGGAGGTCTCATCAAGAGAGTGACACATTATGATCGCAGGTATCAGTGATTACATGACATTGCCATGTCGGTCACACACGCGAGTAGTGACCTTTGATTTGCATATTAGCCAAGGAAGGGTCTCATCCACGACCAGCCTATCATCTGCGAGATACGGTGCTGGGTATGTACAGCCATTTCGGTCCTCTTCGAGCAATGTCCACACAATTGGACCAGAAAAAAAAAAAAGCAATAAAAAGAAAAAAAAAAAAAAAAAAAAAAAGGGCTTGGAAAAATGCATCCATAACAGGTACAACTCGCCTTCTTCAAAGGCACCCACAGGTAACTTTTTTTGCATCCTTGGCCCTTATTGCACTCACATGCTTGGACATCCCCTAAACCATATCACACCTCATAAAACATGGCTTGAATAATCTTTTGAAACTTTCCATCTCTTGTGGGTATTAGCCCAATAATTTGTTAAATACGGTTTCTTCAACTTTGTATGGTAGATACGTGTAATGTCTTTGATCTCTTAAGATGATATGCTAAGAATTTCATGCATGTATTTGATAAAGTGAATGATGAAATATGATTGACATTGCTATGATCCCTAGGGCCGATGAGCCCATGGAGGGTGTAAGTTTTGTTTTTGCAGGACCATACCGGTGGAAGCGAATACAGTGAACCAATTACCACATAGAGATATAGTTAGTTTGGACCTCATAGAGTGAAAGAGTTCGAGATAGTTGTTAGCAGGATTCGCGAGCAAAGCTAACGTTGAAAAAGCGAGAACCTGCATTGAATGAGGAAGAAGAAGGACGTCCTGACCAGGGACTCTTTGGCAGAGCTTGGCCTAGGGGGATCACCCATTTGCAGATGAGATGATGGATTTTTGCTTGATAGGACGCTACCCAGGGAAGGTTGGACGTTTTTTGGAGGATGTGGCGGTGTGCTTGGACCATTTTATGTGTGTGGTAGCTTACGGGGAGCCCCAGAGGGCCCAATGTTTTACTTCTTGGTTGTTGATCTTGCCCAAAAATGGCCAACGTCTCCCCTCAGAGGGGCCTAGCGTCTCCCTTTTAGCTCATAATTTTTGACATTTTAGCATTTTGATGTGACAAATAATGTAATATTGTTAAAGTCATCACTTGTGGTTGTTTTGATGACCTATTTTGTAATTAAAAAGGTCATTTTGGATGATATAAGTAGAGGATGTTGAGCCTCATTTTGAACATAACAGAACTCAATCTCTTGTGGTATTACTTTTTAGTCTTGTGTCTTTGTTATTGGCTCTTGGGGTTGAATTGCTACTTGGGAGGATCATCTTTAGCATTGTGTGGTGTTTTCTATCATTGGAAGGTTTACAACTAGGGTTTGATAAAGCTCTTCATTGATTTGTAAGAGTGTATTTTCATGCAAAACTTCTTGATTGAATGGTTGGAGTTAAATATCTTACATGCATAGTTGTGTTATTATTATGCTTAATCATTTGAAACCCTGAGTAGCAAGCACACAAGTAGTTCCTTGCTTCATGTCCCCGATAGAAGACTTGTTTAGCCATTGATTAAGGAGAACCTAGCCTAGCCGTTGCTACACACTAGTTCCCTTTCTGAGTTAGTTTCTTGACATAAGTTGAAGAAAGAAGACATCTGGGCCTAGTTAAGTTTACACCTAGGGTTTTGACCTTTAGGGTTTGAAAGCCTTGGCCTACAACACTTCAGCCCTAGATTTTTGTGTTTTGAAGCTGGTCATTTTTTTTGCCAAGGATTTTAAGGAAAGAGAGAGGAGCAAGAGGGCCTTTAAACAACACCGAGGAATGAGCCTCCTCCCTCTTATGGTTTTGACTTTGTGGCCCTGCTTTTGCAGCACTATAAAGCCTAACCTTCTCGTCCTTAGATTTAAATCCTTCAAAGCCTTTTAGCCTTTTCTCCTTGACTCCATTTACCCTAAGGCACTAGTCTAATAATGCAACATTAGGAGTCTATTGTGTTAAAACAACCTTCATAGGCACTTAAATTGAAACCCTAGCTTACAACCCTAGCGACTTGCAACCCTAGATCTATGATGGCGTCATGCCTCTTTTTGAACTCTTGTTTTGCTTTGTAAAGCGTTGTGGCTTGTCATCTAGCAATAGACTTTTGAAGTATTGGTTATTTTTCATTGGCCTAATTAGCAAAGCGTCCATCTCATAGTCTAGCAAAACCAACCTAAGTGGGTTAAGCGTCACCCCTAGTAGGCTTGATTTAGCAACATTATATGTGTGAGCATATTTATGGTATTTAATGCATTGTGATGAATTCAAGGATTGATTTTGTACATTGAATGCTCCATCATTTGTATTTATTGAAGAAGTGATATTAGAAGCACGTGCTATTGTAATCATTGACTTAAGTCAATAATCACTTTTATTATATATTATTATTATTATTTTATATTGATAGTCATTGACAAATAAATATTAACCACTATTTTTCCCGTTTAATTTATCACATCTTGTCCTGTAAAATGGGTGCCTTACAGTGAAATATTACCTTCTCTTTGACTATCCTCTTGGCGATGTCTATGAAGGAAAATCTTACCTTAACCTTTTAACCTTAACCCCTTGTCCTTTTCATGATACCACTGGTTATAGGGCGTCTCCCATGGGGATCGATACCCTAAATAGAAAGAGCTCCCCATCAAGGTGGCAGTGGGTGGGAAGCTCCTGGTATGTCGGTTTGACCCTTAATCTTGACTGCACTTAGACTAAACAACAAGGCGTGATAACATCTTGGTGCGGATTCTTGGGAACAGATCAATCTTCCTCAACGACAAAACTTTGGTAAGCCTTGCCTCAAAAGTCCTTTCTTACAAAGCTTACCTGATGACTCCACAACTTTCCCCTATTCTTTGTTAGCTGGAGAAAACTATCGGTATCCACCATCTTTCTTAGGGTTGCCCTGTTACAGCCATGATATTTTTCAAATTATGGGATCATGGCACCCTTTAAGAACCAAATATATCAAAGTATTGATTTGAAGTTTTCAAGGATACCCAAATTACTTTGATAATAAATGGCTAGACGACTCTCCAACGTTTTTGGGTCTTCCAGCTCCTCACATAGTAAATTATTTGGAGCATTTGAGCGAGATAGAGTTGGGAGGAGGGATGCTCTTATAAGTTGTTTTTGCTTACCCTGCCATCCTATACTTACAAAAACGTTTAAAGAGTTGTTGCAAAGGCAGGGGTATATCATCCTTCATACACCTCATCGATAAGTTTATCGAATTTACTAAGATAGATTTAGAACATATAGAAGATGTCCTTCAAAACCTCATGGTGACCTTACACCACAAGGGATTCACAACTGAGATTGTAGATGATCTCAGAAAGGCTTATCATGATCAATACCAGAATCCTCTGATGTAGGAAGACGAGGTTTACGAAGACCATTATCAACCCCTTGAGAGACAAGATATCTCCATAATCCAATAGAATGCAGCAGATGTAGCAGGAATTATGAGGAGTGAAACACCGATGATCCTCCTCGGCTGATGAAGCTCTCAAGATCACATCCTCCTGCCTGAGATGAAGAGAATGAGGTAGTCATTTTGATTCTTTTGATGATACCTTGTTCTATGACCCAAAGAGTGAAGAAGGAATGGAAACCTTGGATGAGCCGGATCCCCTATGTCTCAAGAATGAAGATGTAGAGGCGGATCTTCCATATGATGATGCTATCCAAATACTTAAAGCTCTTGCGGGGATTAGCGGTGCATTGTTCCCCCTTCCAGGTTTCAGATTTTTCTTTGCCTTATGACACAGAGTACGAAGTATTGGATGTTTTGACTTCCCCTTGTTATGATATTGATAGTGACATAGTTGATTTAAATGAGAGTTCATACATGTTGGGAGGCGTAGGTGGGATGCATTTGGTTATGATATAGATCCCATCTATGACACAAAAGATCATCTTGAGACGTTGCCCTTGCAATTACCAAAACAAATTACTTTTGACCAGTGTCAACAAAGGAGTAGGGTTTCCACCATCCAAGGGACCAAGGATGACCCGGTACCTTATGATTTTTGATCCTTGCCTTGAGGACTTTGATGACTTTTCTTATGAGCATTTGGACTTTTTTCTTGAAGATGATTGCCAACCATACTTGGTAGTTTTTAATGCAAAAGTGGAAATTGTTTGAAGGTTTCTCATGTTGTTCACCCCAACCACTGTTGTTGCTTTGCCATTTCCATTAAAGATTGTGGTTGATACCTTTGCCACTGTGTCGAGTTTCCTCTGGGCAAACCCCTAAACTCAAGGGTTGGTTGGGTAATGCTAGCCCCAATCAGTTTTTCAACTTTCCTTGGTAATTTGCGATTGATCTACTAAACCTTTGTCAATTCTTTCCTTGACTCTAGAACACGAGGATGTCCTAGGTAACCAGTTCTGAGGCCCTTTGAGTCGGTTTCTGAACCTTGTATTTTTCATTACTCTTTCTTGGATGATTGAGTATTTTCCTCGGAGATGGACTTGGCAGTATTACATCCCTCCACCCACCTCCATGAGTTAGGTTCTGACTTTAAGCTGACATGATATATATTCTAACTCACTTGTGACATTTTATTATGATTTGTCAACATTTTTGGTTTTATGATAAGCCTGGCGGGTAATCAAGGAACGATACTTGGATTAGCTTCATTGGTTGTTGACTATACCAACATACAGCCGGCAATTGGAAATATAGATAAGAGTTTCATTTTCTATATGCATTTATGATTACCATATGTCTACATATATTATATATTGCGGGGTGGCAATACCACCCTGTATTCTTGATACTTTCTTGTCAAGTGTGAGAAGTCCTGAGTTATAATTGCGTCAGAGATTGTTGAAGTTCTCATCCGCTCTACAGTTAACGCATGTCCGGACTTGGAGCGAGATGTTATCCCCGTTTTCCAAGGATAACTAGGAGATCATGTCTCGAGGCAGCAGGTCCTAGACATGAAGTACAAAGAGCAGGATTGACCCGAGCAAAGCCCTGGAGGGCCCATCCCTCTCTTCTGCCTTGAGATTGTCATTAGCGGTAGCATCTTACATCACCATAGGCTTGGACTTGCATCGGAGGGCTCTTGCTCCAGCGGTAATTGGTGTAGGTATCATGGTATGTGTCATATTTGATCATTATAACCCTCTTATATATGCATTAGGTTCCTTTATTTCACGGTAACTTCTTGGATCTTACACTAATCCCACTTGACCATTGTTGGAATTGATTGATTGGGTGACTTAGCAAGTTGATATTCATGGGTTTTGGTTAGCTACCAAGGAGGATTTGCAGAGCCATCGTCCGCTACCACCATTTTTTATCATTCCACATCTTGTACCAGCTCATCTATCCATTCCCTAGTCCGATAATTAGGATGACCTTTGGGGTTATACTTTTGTCTTGTGGGAAGAAGGGGCTAAGGAGGCCAGAGGGGTAAATCAATTTGGTAAAGATAAAAGCCATAGGAAATAAAACCTAGAGATGCTTCACGGGGATCCCCAAGAAGGAAATAAAGCCTCTCGATAAGAAACAAAGGACCCTAGAAAAATAATAAAAACAAGACCCTAACGAAAGAGGGATGGGAGGTCTCATCATGGTGACCAGTATATGATCATAAAGTATCTAAAAGGTATGACATTCCATCATCAGTCCTGCCTTGAGTGATAATAGTTGCATGGCCAAGGGAAGGGGTCTCATCATGAGCCAACATATCACATCTCTCTGAAGATACAAGTGGGTAAAACTGTCAGCTCTAGCCACCAAGAAGCCAAGGCGGTGTCCTACAGTGGAACCGAAATAAAAAAATAAAGAAAAACAATAAAAAGAGAAAAATAAAGGCAATAAAGGGGCGGGGAAAAAGTGCATCCATGGCCGAAGTGCAGGTTAAGCCTCCTACAAAGGGCACCTCTGGACAACACCTTCCCTTGGATGCTTCTTTGGACATCCCTAGGCTCATATCACCTCATTTAAACATGGCTTGAATGATCTTGAGGAACTTTCCATCTCTTGTGGGTATTAGCCCAATGGGTTGTTATGTCGGTTTCCTTAACTTTGTATGGTAGATGCATTGGCAATGTCTTTGAGCTCTTAGATGATATGCTGGGAATTTCATGCATGTATTTGATAAGATTTAATGATGAAATATGATTGAAATTGCTGTGATCCCTAGGTTGATGAGCCCATGGAGGTGTGGTCTTTGATATGCCGGGACCATGCAGAGCAGGGCCAGTGCAGTGGACCTAATGATGAAATATGATTGAAATTGCTATGATCCCTAGGATTGATGAGCCCATGGAGGGTGTAGTCTTTGATGTACAGGACCATACCCGACGGACAGGTACCAGTGGACCGGTACACATGGAGATATGATTAGTTCGGACCTCCATGGGGCTGAAGATCCCATCAAATGGTTGTTGGGATGGAAAAGATAGAACAACGTTGTGACGAGCCCTTGCATGAAGAAGAAGAAGGACATCCTCACAAGGGACTCTTTGGTAGAGCCCGGCCTAGGGGGATCACCCATTCCAGATGAGATGATGGATTTGGCTGGACAGGACGCTACCCAGGGAAGGCTGGACATTTTCTGGAGGATGTGGTAGTGTGCTTGGACCATTTGGCACGTGTGGCAGCTTGCAGGAGCCCAGAGGAGACAACATTTTACTTCTTGGATGTTGATCTTGCCCAAAAAGGGCCAACGTCTCCCTCAGAGGCCCGACGTCTCCCATTTAGCTCATAATTTTGACATTTTAGCATTTGATGTGACAAATAATGTAATATTGTTAAGTCATCCTTGTCGGCTGTTTTGATGACCTATTTTTGTAATTAAAGGTCATTTGGATGATATAAGTAGAGGACGTTGAGCCTCATTTTGAACATAACACAACTCACTCTCTTGTGAGAGTATTACGTTTAGTCTTTTGTATTTGTTATTGGCTCTTGGAGTTGAGGTGCTACACTTGGAAGGATCATCTTTGGCATTGTTATGGTGTTTTCTATCATTGGAAGGTTTACAACTAGGGTTTGATAAATCTCTTCATTGATTTGTAAGTGTATTTTTCATGCAAAACTTCTTGATTGAATGGTTGTAGGTTAAATATCTTACATGCATGGTTACATTGTTATTATTATGCTTACTCATTGAAACCCTAGGTAGCAAGCACACAAGTAGGTCCTTGCTTCATGTCCCCATGATAGAAGACTTATTTAGCCATTGATTAAGGAGAACCTAGCCTAGCCATTGCTACACTAGTTCCCCTTTTTCTGAGTTAGTTTCTTGACATAAGTTGAAGAAGGAAGACGTCCTAGGCCTAATTAAGTTTACACCTAGGGTTTTGACCTTTAGGGTTTGAAAAGCCTTGGCCCTATAACACTTTTCAGCCCTAGATTTCTGTTTTGAAGCTAGCCGTTTTTGCCAAAGAGTTTTAAGGAAAGAGGGAGGAGCATGAGGCCTTGCTTAAGCAACACCGGAATGAGCCTCCTCCCTTTAGGGTTTTGACTTTGTGGCCCTGCCATTGCAACACTATAAAGCCTAACCTTCTCCTCCTTAAATTTAGATCCTTCCAAGCCTTTAGCCTTTCTCCTTGACTCCATTTACCCTAAGGCACTAGTCTAATAATGCAACATTGAGTCTATTGTGTTAAAACAACCTTCATAAAACTCTTAAATTGAAACCCTAACTAACCCTAGCGACTTACTAACCCTAAATCTGTGACGACGTCATGCCTCTCTTGAACTCTTGTTTAGCATAAAACGTTGTGGCTTTGTCATCTAGCAATAGACTTTGAAGTATTGGTTATTTTTCATTGGCCTAATTAGCAAAACGTCCATCTCATAGTCTAGCAAAACTAACCTAGAGTAGGGCTGACGTCACCCTTAGTAGGTTTGACGCAACAACATTATATGAGAGCATATTTATGGTATTTAATGCATTGTTATAATTCAAGGATTGATTTTGTACATTGAATGCTCTATCATTTGGTATTTATTGAAGAAGTGATATTAGAAGCCATAACCTTTATTGTAATCATTGACTTCGTCAATAATCACTTTTATTTATGCTCATGTGTATTTTATATTGATATTCATTGACAATTGAAGTACTAACCACTGTTTGCACGTTTTATTTTTATCATTGCCTTGTCTCGCAAACAGGTGCCTTTTCAGTGGAATACCTTCTCTTTGACTATCCTCTTGGCAGTAATCTGTGAAGAAAAATCTTACCTTAACCTTTGAACCTTAACCCCTTGTCCTTTTCCTTCAATACCCCGGATTACTAGGGACGTCTCCCTTGGGATCAACCACCCTAAATAGAAAGAGCTCCCCATCAAGGTGACAGTGGGTGGGGAAGCTCCTGTTATGTCAGTTTGACCCTTAATCTTCAGCTACTTGACCTAAACAACAAACTGAGCGATAACAGGCTGAAACTGTAAAACTGTAGAACTGAAAACAACTTCCTCGAATGGTGGTAGCTATCTCTGAGAATAGATGTGGATGCTACATGCATCTGTCTAAGGAGAATGATTACAATGAGGCTCAAGTGGCCTTTTTAAAATTACTCATGAATTCCAAAACCTTAGACATCCAAAAACCTAATCCTAGGAGATGAAACGCCAAAATTTATGTGGGTCCCGATGGATAAGTTGGTACCTTAACTTCTCGGGGTCGTAACTTTTGCATACGACCTCCATTTTAGGCGTGTGATAGCCCATTGGAAAGGTATTTTTGAGAAATACACATTATGCCATCAAAATCTAACATTCTCCACAATTTGAATGTGGCAAGCCAAAAAACACTATTTAGGGCCCCAAAATGGACCTGGAAGTACAAAAAGATGTACTAACATGAAAAATTCCAGAATAAGCCAGTTGGAATAGGCAGGTGGCCACCAATATCCACCTGACAGTCGTGTAGGGTTTCAGACAACCCCGAATGTGTAGAAACCACAATTACAAATAATTACATAAGAATGTGCTGAAATAAAATTGTCAAAAGGAGTGAGTTGGAATAGGTGGGTGACCACCAATATCCACCTGGACCAGTCCTCCCCCCTTAGGAAGAAATGGTCTCCATTGCATTGAATTCCCACATCATGTGAGGAAAATTTTGCTGAATTTGGCCCTGTGTGAGCCATTTTCCTTGGTGCAGGAGTTTCCCTATGTTGACAACCCGATAAAGTTGGATCCTCTACTGGCGTGTGCCCTTGACATGTGTGTCCACTATCTGATCAATGGATGCTTGTTCCATGCATTCAGGGTTGATCTCTATTGGTGTCAATTGTTCTACGATCTTTGAGGCATCTAATAATGGTGGAAATTATGGTCAGAGGAGGTCCACATTAAATACTGGGTGTGGGCCAAGGAAGGGGGGAGTGTTGAGCTCAAAATCATTGTCTCCCACAACCTTGGTGATAGTGTAAGGCCCATAGCAAAGTGGACAAAGCTTTCGATGGGGCCCTATAAGGAAATCTTTATGCAAATGTAACAAGAACTTGTCTCCCACCTAAAACATGTACGATACCCAATGTCAATCATGACACTTCTTGTAATTAGCATTACCTTTTTGAAAAATATCATGGACCTGTTGGTGGATGTGTTAAATACACTCAATGAATCTGGTGGATTTTTCAGCCTCAGAATGAACATGGAAAGATTATGTATGTATGGTTTCAAGAGGTAGTGCAACATCAATGAGACCCAAGGGTTGGAATCCCAAGCCCAATTGAAATGGGCTATGGCTGATGGAGATATGGAGAGCCCCGTTGTAGATGTGCTGGACATAGGGAAGACTCTCATCCCATGTATGTGGATGCTTAGATTTATACATGTGTACGATGTGCACAATCATCCAATTGATGAACTCTATCTGGCCATGAGTTTGAGGGTGTAAGGTAGTGGATTTAGTGAGATTGGTGTCCAAAAATGAACAGAGACTCAACCAAAATGTGTTGAGAAAACTGCTATCCTGATCAGAGATGATGGTATGTGGTATCCGAAAATGGATCCACACTTGTTATAAAAAGAGCTTGGCAGTATCTGTTGTTGTGATGATCTTATTGCAGGCTATGAGAATGGGAATCTTTGAAAACCAATTAACCACCACAAATATACAATCATTTCCTTTCTTGGTGGATGAAAGTTCATACATGTAATCCATCGAGATGGATTCCCAAGGCCTCTCAGAAGTAGGAAGAGGGGTGTATAAGTCTTTCTTTTAATAAATTAGTTATTTCGATGGAAACCTGGTGGTAGCCAGACTTTAGGTCAATCTTGATGAAGAACTTGGCCCCCTTGAGTTGGTCAAGAAGGTCATCGATTCGGGGAATTGGGTAATGGTTCATGACTGCAATTTTTTTCAATGCTCTATAATCAATGCAGAGCTGCCAAGTCCTGTATTTATTCTACAATAGTACAATCAGGCTTCTGGAAGGGGAGGAGTTGGGTCTTATGTGCCCCTTTTGAATAAAATCTTGGATTTGATGCTTGATTTCATCATTTTCCATGAGCGAGTGACAATAAACTAGTCCATTAGGAAGAGGTGCACTGGGGGTTATATCAATTGGATGATTGACTTGGAAGTGCGTTGATACCTCAGTGGGTGAGGAGAAGATGTATTTTTACTCTTCCATGATTCCGTCCACTTGCTTCTACTGAAAATAGAGGCATTGTGTAGAGGTCACAGATGTGGCAGTGACCTTCTACTTAGTGTGAGAATGGATCACAAAGAAGATGAAATTATCGGTCTGTGAAATGAACTTACTGCATTTCTTAGCATAGATTAAAGAAATAGAGGTAGGCGACACTACCTTTGGTATCCTGTACAATTGTCTACCCAAAGTAATAATAACATTGTTGGGTCTAGACTCATACACATCATGTCACTTCTACAAATATGGTTGTCCTAAAAGAACATAAAAAACTTCAAGGGGAGCAATATCACACAATACCTCATCTCTGAAGGGTTTGATGTTGTAGGGAAGATGACATTGTTTCCTGATGCAGAGATCTCTTCCTTATTGAAGCCAACTGATGGTGTAGGGATGCGGGTGTGGTGTCATCGATAGGTCCAACCGCTTGACGACCTCTGCTGAGATCAAGTTCTTCTTATTTTCGCTATCGACAATGAAATGAAGCGGAACTCCTTTACCCAAATATGTGAGTGAAAAAGGCGTTCCCATTCCTTTGGTTCTTCTGGTTCGCTTGGATGGACTTTGGTGGTAGCAATAGTGGAGATGGGTTCAGTATCAATAATCCACTTCCCTCCTTCTGGATTTGATTCGGATTCAAAATCTTCCTTTGACTCGGAAGATTTCATGTCGGCCACCAATGACTTCTTGGAGAAACATTCTTCGATGTTGTTCCAAGGGATTTTATGGTATTCGCACCACTTTCCCGTGTTCTTATTCGACTTCTCATTACCCTTCTTGTGTTGCAGCTTGGACTGGTTGTCTTGAGAGTGGCCATATTTTCTCTATCCCTTGTTTTGTGGGTTGGGGCCACATTTTCCCTACTTTGGCTGTGAGGAGTTTGCAAATCCAAACTCTTACCTCTTCTGCTTAAATTTATGCTCGATCTTGACAACATATCTATAAGTCGTACCCAATGATTTGTTGTCCAAAAAATCCATTTATGTTTGAAAGTATCTATGTAGACAACTATGGTATGTGAACACCATATTTCATTCAAAGTCTTTGATACCCAACTTGGTGTGCATGGTATGAAAAATATTGGTGAAATTTGGTACTGTCTGGTCCATTTTTTGACGTAGGGTGGTCCATCTTGTGTATTGGTCCTCATAGCTTCCAACAAGGTAGTATTGTTCTTTAAATCCATGAAGGAATCCCATGTGGGGCCGACCAAAAATATTATATATTCTTCTATGGCCCTTTTCTTAGAGTAAGTATTCCACCAGTCCTTAACATGGGGGACAACCTTGAGGAGTGAAAAAGTAATATTTTCCCTATTGGAAAAATTGTGGACCGAAAAATACCCTTCGAGTAGATTCAACTATTTATCTATGGCATCTGCATCTATTAGTCCTTCAAATAATGGAATATCAAAATTTACTTGTACCTTGAAGGGGGTTGCATGGACTCTTGATGAAGATGTGTCTCCTGTGGGCAGCCGCCGAAGGATCTGTGCAAATTTTTCCATCATTTTGTTCCTTTGTCATGCAAGGGATTCCTTGAGAAACATTTTAAAAGGATATCCTACTCTGTCATATTTATTTTTATCCCCCATGGGTTTTTTGGGGCTCGACGCGACTGATCTTGCAAAGGATCAACTGGTTCGATTCCCAACTTCTTGTACCCAGATCTTGTCGAGGACATGCATGAATAAAATAATTGAAGAGCATACCGCTCTGATACCAATGATCCATATTTATGAGTGGAACAAAGTAAATAACAGACTGAATACAATAACACATAGATATGGAGAACACCAACAGATATACAGTGAACAATAAGTTCTATTGAATAATTAAAATAGGTTGAAACTGTAAAACTACAGAACTGAAAACAACTTGCTCGAATGGTAGTAGCTATCTCTGAGAAGAGATGTGGATTCTATGTGCATCTGTCTGAGAATAATGATTACAATGAGACTCCAGAGGCATTTTTAACATTATTCATGAATTACAAAACCATAGAGATCCAAAAACCTAGCCCTAGAAGATGAAACGCCAAAAGTTGTGTGGGCCCTGATGGGTAAGTTGGTACCTCAACTTCCCGGGGTCATAACTTTTGCATATGACCTATGTTTTAGGCACGATATAGACCGTTGGAAAGGTATTTTCGATAAATACACATTATGTCATCAAACTGTGACTATTTTAATGTTTTGACTGTGGAAAGCCAAAAAAACATTGTTTAGGGCCCCAAAATAGCCCTGGAAGTACCTAAAGATGTACTGACATGAAAACTTCCAGAATAAGCTAGTTGTATTAGGTGGGTGGCCACCAATATCCACTTGAAAGTTGTGAAGGGATTCATATAGCCCCGAAAGTGTAGAACCCACAATTACAAAGAATTACAGAAGAACATGCTGAACTAAAACTGTCAAAAGGAGCCAATTGGAATAGGTGGGTGGCCACCAATATTGACCTGGATAAATCTATTGCTTTTCGATTTATTTGTAGAGATACTATAACTATACTCTAGTTATTATTTTTTATATTGATGAAAATGTTGATTCGTAATAACATATACATCGTATATACATATTTATTGTATAGTTATTGAACACTAGCATTAGCGTGTGCATTAAGTCCAATGTGTTTATTGCACATTGTTAGCATTGCAATGTCATTGTATTGCATTTTTTCAATTCAATTATGTCAAAATTTTAATGGACATTGGACTAGATGTTTATATGTTATTGGTCATGTTATATTGCAAAATTGATATACTGTTACTAGAGATATATTTCAATTAGAACAAATTTTTCTATTTGATGCTTCCAGAATTGTCGTTTCTATGGAATTTGTAAGGTGACCTTGAGATCTTTAGAAAATTTGATGTTGTTTGAAATTTCCACATGAATATCTGCTGACAATGTTATAAATTGTTGCTAGATGTTAGCACTCTGTAATTTTCCCAAGGCTGTGAGGCAGTCACAGAGGCAACATCAAAACCACTTCGAGTCTTGGATCTAGCCCTCCAAGACTCAGAGAGGGATCTCTCTGTCTGATATAACTTTGTTTGAAGAGGTATTAGGCTAGTTATGAAGAACATGGGTTGGGGTTTTTAAATGATTGATTTGGAACAGCAAGGAGGGTCATTGGGAAAATGGGGTCTGCACTGTAAACAATGTGATTCACATCTCACCTATGGACAAAGTTCTTTTACACAGGGCAAGGTAGTGAACGTCTTGGATCGAATTGAGTTTTAATGTTGTTGACTTGAGGAAGAAAAAGTGGAGGAAAAATCCAGGCAAGGGAGCAGCTAAGAATTCCTAAGCTGGACTCTTTAGATGAATAACATAAAGATTATCACAAGCTGAGAGACAGAGTATCTGTTGATAAATTCTACTTCTATAACATTCCTTTTGATAATAAGAGCTGAAAACAAAATGAAAGATAACAAGAAGACATTTTAACAGAGGAAAACACCACCAATACACCCACACAAGAATCCTGTGAAAGAAAACATGCTCATTGTTGATTGCTCATCTAAAAATTACAGAGAAGAAAAGGTCTTCTGGTCATACACAACCCATGCTCCAGTCCAGGAACCTCACAGGTCGAACCCTTTTACATTAAAATCCTCAGGATAAATAGGATAGACCATCACAATTAGTTTCGGAATTCGGTTTAACTGCCTCGGCCAAAAATAGCCACCACTCCCACAAAATTTGGAGTTTTCTTCCATGAAAAACGGACCGGTTTTCTGTGAAATAGGGGTCCGAACAGACGTGTTTTTATCATGAATGATGACACCTGGGAGAAAAATGAAGGAGGTTATCGTAGATGGGCATGTTCTGGAAAAAAAACTCCTTCGGTTTCGCCAAATTCGTCTCCAGCTGTCCGTAACAACGCCTGCAAGATCGGGACTAAAACGGAAAATTGAAAATCTGGAAAATAGGCCTCAAAGATGTCTTCGATTATCCCTGCTCGTGGCACCGTTGAAAAAATTGAGAGAGGTTTTTGTTCCTCAGCCCGTACTGATAACAAACCTCTCTCGGATTTTTAAAATCCATCTCCGTTTTCCCAAAAATTGATCTGGAAAAGGACGTGGTAAAACAGGCAAAAATGGTAATTTTTTGAGGAAAGTGGTTTTTTGCGTGGTAAGCGGTATTACGG
>SNQJ01S0050845.1:0-18617 GCA_010110895.2 Picea sitchensis
AGGGAAGAGGAGACCTAGATGGTTTCAGGAGACCCTGAATGAGGCCAAGGAGAATGTAGGAGAGCCCAAGAGGCAGTTCAGAGAGACTAGACCTCCAGTGAGACTTGGATCATATTTGGCTTTAGTGACGACTATGTCAGATACTGAGCCACAGACATTTGCGCAGGCAATGGACCAACAGGTCTGGAGAGAGGCCATGCTCGAGGAGTATGACTCCATTGTGCGCAACGATGTTTGGGAGGTGGTTCCGAGGCCAGTGGGGAAGTCGGTTGTGACTTCCAGGTGGTTGTACAAAATCAAGTATGCTGCAGATGGCAGCATAGAGAAACACAAGGCCTGTTTTGTGGTGCGAGGCTTCTTTCAGATAGAGGGAGTCGATTATGATGAGACATTCGCACCAATTGCGAGATACACCTTGATCAAGAGTATTATTGCCATAGCGACAGAGATGGGTTGGAGCATATATCAGATGGATGTGAAGACCACATTTCTGAATGGCTTTATAGATGAGGAGGTATACATTGAGCAACCACAGGGGTTTGAGGTTAGTGAGAGGGAGACTCACGTATGCCTTTTGAGAAAGGCATTTTATGGTATGAAGCAAGCTCCCAAAGCTTGGTATTCACGTATTGACACATACTTGCTTCAGATGGGCTTCGAGAAGAGTGATGTTGATCCTAACATCTATTACATCATTAGAGGTGAGGACACACTCATTCTCATTCTATATGTGGATGACTTGTTCATCACAGGAGTCGAGGATCTCATAGCTGAGTGCACGTTGGGACTTGCATCAGAGTTTGAGATGAGTGACAGTGGGTTGATGCACTATTTTCTGGGTATGGAGGTATGGTAGGAGGAGGGACACATATTTCTCAGGCAGGGGAAGTATGCTGCAGATATTCTGAGCAGATTTCAGATGGAGGACTACAGACCTTTGTCGACACTCATGGTTACCAACTGGAAGAAGCTTAGTGCTTTAGATTCCCAGTTGGTAGATGCTACAATTTATAGGCAGTTGATCGATTCACTTATGTATTTGGTCAACACTAGACCAAATATCTGTTTTTTCGTGAACACTCTCAGCTAGCATATGGTAGAGCCGAAGAGTGTTCACTGGATTGGGGAAAAACATGTGTTGAGGTACATTGCTGGGACAATTGATTTTGGCCTGGACTATATCAGAGGTGATGGGGTCAGTTTGGTTGGCTACATCGACTCAGACTAGGTAGGATGTGCTACTGACAAGAAAAGCACCTCAAGTTGCTGCTTTGGTTTGGGGTCAGGACTTGTTTCCTGGTTCAGCCGGAAGCAAAAGTCAGTTGCTTTGAGTTCCGCCGAGGCAGAGTACATGGCGGCCAGTCAGGCCAGTTGCGAGGACATTTGGCTTCGCAAGATGCTGGTATGATTATTTGGTCAGGGGATGCCATCGATCGTCGTACACTGCGGTAATCAGAGTTGTATCAAACTTTTTGAGAATCTAGTTTTCCATGACCGGTCGAAGCACATTGAGATCAGATATCACTTCATCAGAGATTAGTTTTAGAGAGGGGTAGTGCAGTTACAGTATATATCGACTAACGAGTAGATTGCAGACATCCTCACCAAGGCCCTGCCAAGGGGCAAACATGTCTACTTCAAAGACAAGATGGGCTTGGTGTGAAACACCTTTCTTGGTAAAAGGGAGTGTTGAGATTATGTACCTTGGGAAGTGTTCCCCATGTGTTTGTGAGCTCCTAAACACATGTGGGAAGTACTATGTAGTTTGTGCCTTGTACTTTATGTCTAATTTCACTTTGACTTAGGGCAATGCAGCGATGAATAAAATTATGGGTGCTACCATTGTCCACAAGGATGATGAATTTCCTATTTTTGATGTAACCAATTAATTTGAGAGTCTAGGGAGCAGAGAAGCCAGTGAGGGCATGAAGTGAAATCACCAGGTCAACGTCTGGTGGAAGAAATGTGTCAAAGTTATACTCCGGCCTGAATAATACTGCAGTGACGAAATGCCCAAATGCTTAACAAGAAGAAATGTGTAGTAATTTTGCACCCAGAATGCAGAAGGCACAGTTGTACGACAATAGATCTTGTCTGTTCTGTTTGTGTTTCTGTCCCCAGGGGTAGGATATTCAGGGTTTCTACAGACAAGGGTTTGCCCTGTGCTATAGCTCTCTGATATACGTGCGTGGTCTAATAGTAGTACTTGGCCCAATAACTCAGGGCACCAACTAAGGAGGCTAGACCGTGCCCTTAGCAGTACTACCCGACTACCCAGGTACTAGAGAGTATCTTCCCGAGTTTTGTTCTTGGTGGCACTATAGCAGTTAGGCAACCGATTGGTTTATCTTTGGAGGTCTTCAGGAGATCTAGGCCTATCCGTATACATGTGTTGTTTGATGTGCTACCACTTGAAGGGGTACCAACAAGGGTTACAAGGGTGGCCAACAGATGTGCGCTTAAGTACCTCTTGTATTTCCTGCGTGTATGAATCCTTGACTGCAGGTTTATGCGCGTAACGACAGATCTTTGTAGCTTTAAGATGCCGAAATACGTCTCTACCCTGAAAAAAATTAACCCACAATTTTCTGTCAAGGAAGGTGCTCTGATACCACTTGTAGTGTTCCAGATATAAAATAGTATGCAAAACATAAATATTTTAGCATAGAAATGGCAGAGAAACAATGATATAACCAGAACAATACCAGAATAATATTAGAATAACACCAGAAAGATCACCTTGATTAATGATAGAAATGTTTGTAGAAATTTAATGACAAAATCAACATGCACTAAATTTTGTCAACACTTAGCAACCTAGAGATAACTGTCATCTATGAACTCTGAAATGTATAATCCCACATTCAGAAAATATTATGGGCATAAATACACATTGCCAAGCACTTTTGCAGCGGAATAAACAAAATGAACAACAATTACACATCCATGAAATACTCAAAAATTTAATCAATGCCAGGGAAAACCCCAACGTGGGGAAACCCAATGAGAGAGATATTTATTTAGCTTCAGGAAAGTACAGATCAACAACAAAATTACAATTTCCAGCAAGAGAAAAAATAACTTACAACACCCAAAACTGCCCCCATTATTTTCTTCCTTGGAAAACATGCCAGGATAATTGTACGACCTGTATGGCCTAGCTGAAAAACACCTCGAAATCTGTGCCAAATCTCTTCTGTACGAACAACCAAGTATAATCGTCCTATAGCAACAAAAGGATCAATAAATACACCTCGATTTGTGTGCAACAAAGCTGCCTCAAAATCCGCGCCCTCCTTAGCTTGTTGTACAACCTGTACAGACTGTATGGAATACACAGTACAATCCTCTTTATCAGCCAAGAACAACAAGTCTTCACACATAAATTTCTTGGGAAAAGTGCCCACTCTCTCTTGGGAAATGCACCCTCCTAGCTGCCCTCAGTTTCCTCTCTCAAGCTATCTCAAAAATCTCTCAAAATCCTTCTCATTGTTGTTTTGCACACTACCCTAGGTATTCTCTTATAATCCGAAAGTGACCCTTCACCTTCTCCAACCCTAAATCTAATGGCCAAGATCTAATCTTGCCTTTACAAGATCAAGGGACATAATTCATTCCCTCCAAAATAAATCACTTAAAATATTAATGTACAATTTCACTTTATAACATAAGTGCACTTTATGAAATAAAGTCACTTTAATATTAGAACGTACACTTTATTAAAAAGTCACTTTAATAAAAGAACCACTTTATCACAACTTTATAAAAACCCATTTACAAAGTCAAGTGCCTAGTAGTGTAAACATAAAGTTACACTCGCATACAAGACAAAACATGTAGAGTACCTCCCTAGCTACAAAAGCTAACAATGTTCACTTGCCTCTTAGAGGGGGCAATCTCCAGCAGAGCAGAGCTCTATTACAATAATCTCCAAGACAAGATTTCTCATACTCTCTATTTCTATTTATACTAAATCTATCTTTCCAAAAGAACAATCTAGGGAAGATCCTTCTAGAAGTGGAAGCTTCTATTAGGTCTTCTTACATTTGACTTATTCCTCCTTATTGCTAGGCCTTATTAATATTGGCCTTTATTACATGGAATTATATTATTCTACCTACGTGAGGGGTTAGGGAGGTTAGGTCCCTAACACATTGTCTGATCTAAAGTATCTTGAAATCGGATGGTATATATTCCAACCTATACAACATTATTTGCTTTGCTATTGGGTGCATATTGTTTGTCCTTGTTCAGAGTTTTGTCTATTCAATTTTTTTTTTTGGATTACTATTTCCTACCAATATAGTTTAGGCATTCAATAATTTTTTATTTTCGAATAAAAGAAAATGAAAATATTTCAAGTAATACCAAAAACAAAGGTTTTGTATCTTGTATCGGAAGAATCCCATGTACAACAAGATTTTTTCATCTTAACGTGTTAATTAAGGGAAATTTTAAAATGAAATTTTCATTTTATTCTATTTATTAGAGGAACAAGTATAAGACTAGGAGCTCAATGGCTCAAAACCCTTAGAATAAGGAAAATAAATATTGATCTTCATGTAAAGACATTCTTATAGAACTCAAGGAATAATACCTACTATACCTCCAAACCTTTCAAAGAACATATCGTCTCATCAAAATGGGCCATGCATCAAACTAGAGCAATGTTTTAAAAAGATATTATAGAATGCCATTTACCATGTCTCCAAGCAAGTGCATTTTGAACACTCCAAAATCCTTCAAAGTGCACTTCAACTCATGGAAGGACAATATTAATAAAAACAACCTTATTAATGCTTTAAGGTCAAGAGCATCTTCACTTACTGAGTCCTAATGTTCACATGTGTAAATATCTAATTAATACTTGTAAAATTACTTTCTATGATGTTGAATTATGTGACACGTATGTGAATGGTCAAGTGGAATAGGAAATGAGTTGTCTTGGGGATGTTAGTTACAAGGCTTATATTAGATTTTGATTCATGTTTTTAAAACAATCACTCTTTTGTCCCACATAGGTTGTGCATGTTGTGTTAATGTCGTTTATCTTCTAAAAGGTGACGTTGTTGTTTTCGCAACATTTAATGCATATTAGCTTTTCTAATCTCTGAATGCATCCATTTAAAAATAGTATTCTAGTTGCAAAATATTTAATTCTATCCTAAAAGAAATGATCAGAAGTATGTTAGTTTTCGATCACATGGTGACTCTAAAACTCAATGAATGATGTCAACCACTTACCCTCTTTACTAGCAGTTTTTGCTTTAGAAAAACAAAAAGCTTTGTATTGAGTATACCTTCTTTAGTAGTGGTTTTTTCTTTAGAAAAACGAAAAGCTTTGTATTAAGTATAATTATTAGTATGTATATATTGACTCTCTACACTTAATAGGAAAAAAAATTAATATATTATATCTCTACTCTCAATCGTAGAAACAATCAATTTCTATAAGCCTCTTTGAAAGATGATAAGTCATGTTCACAATAATAACTTGGATTGAAGCTTTATTTGTTAAATGTTTATGCTGTAAGGATATTTCAAAGATTCATGCGTGTATCTTCCATATTATTGTAACTTTGTTCTTTCAGTTGGGGTCAAGTTCCTTTTCAATCCAATTTTACTAATGTTTATTCTTGTTGGGATTAATTTGATCTTATCTTTCCTTTGATCTAGTCTACTTTTGATACTTAAGCCATTGACAATATTTGACAAAGCTTTAAAAAAGTTCAATGATTTGTATCTTTCTGTAATGAATTTTTCATTTCTTATTTATGGAAGTTGTTTTTTTTCCAAAGCATCCAATTCGTTTTATCACTTCTTATATAGTACCATTATCGGAAATAATATCTAGGCAAGGTGAATATTGCGAGAAGTCTTTCTCAAATATTTGGTATAATAGTGGAGATTGTTAGAGGGGAAACTCTATTCCTTTGGCACATGTTGACTTGATCTATGGACGAACTATGTATCAATTATGCATCAGCATCTCCTATAGAAATAAAACTGTCCATGTAAATTTACTCTAAATTTCATAAGAGTTTCTTACAGGAGTTGACTTGATTTATGTACAAACTATGAATCAATTACACCTATATAAATAAAACAGTCCACATAAATTTACTCAAGTTTCGATTTATGTACAAACTATGAATCAATTATGGATTTGCACCTCCTATAGAAATAAAACAGTGGGTGTAAATTTACTCTAAATTTTATAAGGGTGTCTAGTTACAGAAGTATTCAGATTGACTATTGTTTACAATAATGAGGCTAAAATTACATAGATAAGTTTACTTGGCCTAATATGTTGCTTTCAGTGTAATTTTAACTTTTATCATTACAATGTTGTCTCTAATTTTCTATTATTTTCCTCGGCAGAGATTTGGTAGGCACCAACTTGCAGAACATTTAATGATACCACAAAGAGTCATGTTACAAATAGATGATAACATGTTACAAATAGATGATCACGACTCTTAATTGTATTGTGGCATAAGGTTGAATTGAGTGTCATATGGATCCAGAACATTTATTAATACCACAAAGAGTCATGTTACAAGTAGATGATCACGACTATTAGTTATATTGTGGCATGAGGTTGAATGTTGAATTGTGGATCATATGGGCCTCATATCTACGTACAAAGCACTTTGCTGGTGGATTTTATTGAAGAACAGTATCCTTGCATCTTACATCCTCTTAGGATGAAATATTTTTTTAAACAAATTTATTAAATAATCTGACCACTAACACACCATATACGCATTTGTATAGCAAGCCATAACTTATTTTGTTATACTAGCATAAATGTGCTTTATTTAAGTTGAAGTGTTCTAATGTTTTTAATTAATTTGATCATTATTGTTTCATTGTTTCACAAAATTTTGATTATTGACTAACCATAGATTATGTTTCTAAGAACTATTAGGTTGCACTGTAAAAGTTGAAGTGACATTTTTAGAGAGAGTAGCTAATTTTAGGTAGCCTTTTAGGGAAAGAAAACAAAGGGTTTGCATGTGGAAGGTGTTCATGGAGATTATAGAAGGGCATTGTTGAATGCCTTAATGGAATCTAGTTTATCCATACTCAAGTTACATGGATAAGAAAGCAAAGTGACATGAGAATAAATGTAAATTTAGATTCTTAAATTATTGCAAAAAAAATCCAATAAAATAGGATAAATTGACCTTTAAAGAGGTTTCATAATTTACTTAAGTTACACAACATTTTTAATATGAATGGAAGTTAATATTTTTTTATGGTAGCTTATATTCTATTGAAATTTAGAAAGAAAATTACAACTAAACTGGGGGTAAGGTCCTTAAGAACCAGCTTTGCTTCTCACGATGAGAGCGATAAAGGAGAGGAATTATCATCATTTACATTATCTGAAAACAACCTAGTTGTATATGATACATAAAGCCTGGTATTGAGAAAAAACCGGGTTCTCAACCTGCTATTATTGACAGAACTAATAACCATAAAATTCCAAAAACTAAGAGCTAACACAATAGAAATGATGAAAAAAAATGAATTAGAGCAAGCCCAAGAGTCATTCTTGGCCATCAACATCAATCTTGATGGGGTTGGAACGAGTATCTACCTTCATCACTATAGCATCATCAACGATACTGCCATCTGCAACAGCATGCTCAACACTCGTATCCTCAATCAAAGTTCTCCTATTTGTGCCTAAAATGGCATTGATAAGGACATTGTATTTGTTTTCCAGACGCACAAGTCTTGCTAGGATTGGTCGTTCTTTAGCTTCTTTATCAATGCTACAATCTCTTTCACATTCTAATACAAGTCAACAATTTTAACATATTTCGAATCCCAACCTATCGAGTATCGAGGGTCAAGGATGATGAAACCTATTGCAACATCCATATCCTGATCCACAACTAGTGTTTTCTCTTTGATACATGTTA
This sequence comes from Picea sitchensis, assembly GCA_010110895.2. Lineage (NCBI taxonomy): Eukaryota > Viridiplantae > Streptophyta > Pinopsida > Pinales > Pinaceae > Picea > Picea sitchensis. The sequence goes on from SNQJ01S0050845.1 coordinate 7,935, forward strand.
CCAAAATCCACTTTCTTCCTAGTGTTCTTAGAGTGGTGAACCCCCAACAATAATCTTAGCCTTTGATTCCTTAGCTCCATTCCCATGAATCATCTTATTTCTACTTGTTCCATGTTTGCAATTGGGTGGTCGCCCCCTTCATTTGTGGCCATCCCCCAACATGTTCTTTGGACTTCATTGGACTTTATAGCTCGATTGGGGTGGTGAATAGTCCATCCTCCTTCCAACCTTGACCCTCTACACAAGTCAAACCATGCTCAACACCTTAGCTCTACCTACAACTCTAACATGTCAGTTGGAGTTACTTCCTAGCTCACAAACAAAACGAGCGGTATGATAGGAATGAACTACTACTCAAGTTATTTGGGATGCGTTGAACCTTCCAAAGTTGGAGTCTAAGTTCCATGAGAATTGATGATGGAAAGATGTTCCTTTTCCATGAGAAACAACGATTGATAAGTTAGTCACACAATCACCAAATTGATCCTCTCTTGTGCTAATGTGATGTAACCTACTTTCCTCTTATGCATCATTAGTTGACGTTTGTCCCTAACACCCCATTTGGGAGATGAATGGAAGTATAATTACGATGATGTAGTTGTTTCCTTTCTTAAGTTTATATCTTCATGAAAGCTCATCTTTTAGAAAATAAGCTTTGAAATAATTTACATTCACCAATGCTAACCAAATCTAGTATAATTTTTACTTGCTTATATTTTTATATGTCTCAAATATGTAGTCATGTAAATTTTATAACAAGCAATTGTCATTTAGTTGTATTAACCACTTATAACTTATCTATGTAATCTTATAACTTATTTTTTCTTCAACAACTTTGACCCCACTTTTCAAATGAATATTTCATTCAACATGTAATAAGCTCCTTCCAATTTCCCATTGTTTTTTTGGTCACTAGCCTCAATGTATCTGTTTATACCAAGGATATGGATTCAATATTTATGACTATCTTTATTTGATTATACTTGTGTATGCTAGTTTTTTTGTTAATGTTTATGCCATTATTATAGTTCTTTGCATTTCAATAGATAAGAGCATAATAGAACAAGATCACTGAGGAAATACACATTCACAAGAGACACAACATTTATCTGGGAAACCCTCTAGGGAAGAAAACCAATTAAAACCATATCATAAATAAGCTTAAACAATATTCGAGAGTAGCTCAAATATTACAGAGAGTCCTCCCCAAGGATATACCCACTCTTCTCCTCTTCTCTCTGGTGGTGCGGCTTGCCTCATGAGAGAATGAGGCAAAATTGAGTTGTGTGTTTGAGAGTGGTAGCTAGCCTCTTATTTATCTAAGACTGGCACGTGTGAAGGGTCCTGACTGGCGGGGCCGACCTCTCGCTCTGGGTGGGTAGAGCCCGCCTTTGATTAATTCTGGGTCTTCCATAATAACTGTGGGGCCGACTTCTTATTCACCCATTGTGGTGTCGGATGACCAAAGTCCTGAAAGGGGTTTGGTTGTAGCCTGAAATTATCGACATGAAGTTAATCCTCATTGGGGATTTAATCCAATGAATATAATAATAATAATGACGTGATTAGTCACTTGGTAGGTTTGATCAGTAATAATAAGGAATTAATAGCTACGGTTGCATTGTTTCAGCATACATGGCTTAGGAAGGTGCATTTATTTTAATGGGCGTCGGGGCGAGGTGCATTGTCGATGGCGTGGGGACGGTGTGGAGTCGGTATCGTCTTGGGGCGTTGGTTGGCATGTTCGGGTCGTCGGGTTTTGGCTGGATCGGCGTCATCGTTTCTCGAAGGAGATTAACGTAAATGCATCTTAAAATCAGGTAATGTGTCGTTGAAGTGCGCCGTGCGGCTGGGCGCATCCGATTGCTACACTGGCTCAATGTCACAGCGGTTGGTACGGTGGCTTCAGGTGTCAGTCACATCTTCGCGCACGTCTAACAGCTGGGTCAGAAGCAAGTGGCCATCATCGTAAACTTTGCGTCTGGCAACTAAGTCCAAGTGAGGAATCAAATTCATGCTACGTCCAACAGCGAGGTCGAGCATGACTCATCTTTAAGTCTAACTTAGCGAGGGTTAGAAGCAATGAACACGTAACTATCTCGCTTTGCGATCTAACAACGAGGTCCTTAAGCAAGGAATCAGTGACGTTAGCTTTACGTCTAACAACTAGGTCCAGAAGCAAAGGAATCACAGCGTCATGCTTTAGATCTAACAACTAGAGTCAAAAGCATGAATCAATCTTACTTCGATCTAACGAATTGACAAAAGGATCACCGCAACGTCATACTTTACGTCCCCAACAACGAGGTCAAAAACATGACTCATCTTGTTTTACATCTAACAGCGAGGTCATAAGCATGGATCACACAACGTCATACTTTAAGTCTAACAACGAGGTCAAAAACATGACTCATCTTGCTTTACGTCTAACAACTAGGTGAAGCAAGAATACATCTACTCCCCCTTCGGGAAGAGGTCCTTCCGGACAATATAAAGCTTATCTGAAGTGTTCAAACTTTGTGAGATAGAAACGAATCAACACGTCATCAACCTTTTCATCCGTGCTAATTTACTGGAGATTTAAGGCTCCTCTCCGTACCATGTAGCGGATGAAATGATAACCGGATCTCTATGTGCTTCGACACGTTGTGGAACACAAGATTCTCTGTCATTTTAATCGGCTTTGATTGTCACATAGAATCGCGGTTTCTCTCATCTCAAATCAAATAGGCCTGTTAGCAACTTTGAAGCCATATAGCTTCACGCCAACTAGCGAACATGCAACAATGTACTCTTCTTCAGTGTGAGAAATGCTGGATTGCTTCCTGCTCATGCGGATCATGGCTGATCCCAAACTGGAGGCAGCATCAGTGCTTTTCTGTCAGCAATGCTGCTTGCCCAATCTGCATCAGTATATCCTTTCGCTTATTGAAGTCATGATCTCCATCACGGCTGAGACCATGATCGCGTACCTTAAAGGTACCTCATCGCATGTTTGCGGCCACTGGGTGAACGCGTGCAGATACTAGAAGTGACTCCAGAGATTGTTCAGCGCCAAAGCGAGATGTTTCGAATGCGGTTTTAGATCAGAGTACATCGAGTCAATGTCTCATTAAATGCCGGTGACATCTATCAGGATCTGACGGTGTGGAGCTGGCGGCTTCGGCACGGCTCCGTGGAGATATTCGTGGACTTGCGTTCCTGGCATGTGAGATCTCTTTGGTTTGGGCCGTTGGTATTTTCACGGTTAGGAAGTTGTAGGACTTAGCGTGCTCCAGGATACCAGAGTGTGCGTTGAATGGGGTTAACTGGAACAGATTCATAGGCGAGTCGCGTTTGCGTTTCGGCGGTAGACCAACATGGTTGAGATAGAGTCGTCACATGCGATTAATGAGTATTGCTGGTTTAGGTATCCAGCGGTCTTGGTGAGTTTTACAGATCTGCTTTACTCTTAGTGAAATATAAGCTCGTCAGAGAGTGTCTATGCGGCCATACCAAACAGGGCTTGGCACCGATCCGATGTAAAGAACTTCTTCCGATGGAGCCGGACGATTGGGCTTCACGTATTTCGGCCTCAAATCCCTGGGATTGCTCTATATACACTTCCTCTTGATAACACCATTCCGGAAAGTTGTCTTCACATCCATCACAGTGCGACTTCCACTTCATCTTGGCAGCAGAGCTATAATGGTTATGATCGAAATGTATCTTGCCACATGAGCGAATGTCTTCGCGAATTGATACCTTCCTTACGGGAAAAGCCAGCGACAAATCTTGCTTTATATTTTCAATGCTTCGCCGAGCATGTTTTATTTTGAAGAGCCGTTTTGATGATACATCCGCACTTTTTTGGTTTGGGAACTATTTCCATACATCATTCTTTATTATGGATTGGTATTCCTCACATCCATAACGCTCCTGCCCAGTTCACTTCTTCTGGATAGCCTCTTCAAACCATGTGGGTTTCTCATCAAAGAAGATTTCACATCAAAACCGTGTAACTGGAGGTAACTTTGGTCTCTTCCTATCTTAATGGTTCCTTCGGGAACCACCATACTTCTCTCCATCTTGAATAAGCTCTTTTACCCAAGAAGGCTTTCTTTTATGAAGGCCAGGTCATTTGAGGAGGTTCTTGAACTTCTGTTATATCATGATCTTCGGATTCTCCTCATCAGGGAAGCTATGACTTCCCTCAAAGGTTCTGCATCTCTAGGAACTTCCTCGCGGATTAAGTAGATCACAGGTTTACAAGTTCCCTCTTCATACATTTCTTCAAGCTGGCATCTTCGATTTCTTAAGTGCAACTTCTTCATCAAAGTCCACGTCCCTGCTAATCTCAATATGGCGGTGACCAGGTATGTAGATTCTGAAGGCCTTGGATACACTTACAAAAGCCATCACAAATATTCCCTTCTTTTTTTGAGGGTTCCAACTTGTTTCTTTATCTTCGGTATGGATAAACAGACAGCTAAATATTTTGAGATAAACACCTCGGCTGCTTTCGGTGAACATTTCTTTTCGGTCTTGAACCGGTGCCTGGGATAGTCTGTTATGTACATAAACAACTGTCATTGTTGGCACATAGGAAGATCTTGATCATGAATCATGGTCTTTAAAACTTCCATAATTGTTGTTCTTTCTTTCTGCTACACGTTTTGTTGAGGATTATAGGGGTAGTTAGTTCCCTCTTTATCCCGACATCTCTGCGGCTTACAGGCTCCTGTGGGGTATATTCTCCTCCATTATCGTTACAGATTATCTTGAAATCTTTCTTTCGAAGATTCTCTATCAAGGCTTTTGAATTCCTTGAATTTACTGAATACTTCATCTTTAGATTTTTAAAATATATCCGGATCTTACGGGAATAATCATCCAATAAATGATACATAGTATACATACCCGTAATGGAGGGATGATGGCGTTGGGCCACACGTACGAATGGATGAGTTCAATGCTCCTTCTGCTTTGATGTCACTCTTCGGAAGGGGTTTTCTTGATGTTTCTTCCCTTTAGCATCCGTTGCCATGTGCTGGCTACAATCGGTAGCGAGTTCTGGTAAGCCTGTGACGGCTTTGCATATGTAAGGTAGCGCGTTGTAGTTTATGTGGGCCAATCTTCTATGGCAAATTTCGCATGATTTTTCGATGGCATTGGTCATGGAAGTTTTTGGGTGACCCTTCATTTTATATAAACCATTTTCTTCACTTCCAGTGATGATTTGGCTGCATTTAAGGTTTCTCCCTTAGCCCACATGGAGACTTCTCCATCTGTAGAGGACGAACTCTATAGCCTTTCTTGTCCTAAAGCTGATATGGAGTAAGTTCTTCTTTAGGCTGGTACATGAAGTCGTCCTTCATTGTTATTGAGTTTTCTGAATCTAGCTTGTAGTTTGATTCTCCTTTTCCCTTGATGGGATATTGATAATCATCTCAAGAGTTACTTTCTGAAAACTTATTTTCTGAAATACAAGAGGTATTTTCTTACCGTCATATGTTTTTGAAGCACCGCTATCAATGAGCCATGTGTCCTCTCGATGTGATCTAGATCAGAGAGAAATTTGAGATCAAGACATAGTCCATAATCATCTTCATACCATTGATTCATCTTGACAATATGAACATATGTTGCCTTTTGTCCTCCCTCTTGTACTCTTCTCTTCTGACTGGACAATTATTCATCCCATCTTATCACAATAGTAGCATTGATGTAGATTAAGTCTCGTCGCATTTGTCACTTCCGAAAATTTATTGAATGAGATTCTTAGTTGTTGAACTTGTTTGATGGTTGTGTTTCTCTATGAGATTCCCTTTTGAAGTAGGGTTTCTTCTTTCCTCCTTTGTATGAGTAGCTAGGGCTTGATCATCGTCCTTAACTAGTAACGCTTCCCGATTCGCTGCCTTGTTTCTTCTTAAGATTTTTTCGTGCTCATAAGCTTTCAAATTGTAGTTTCTCCTTTCTGCCCACTATCTTGTTTGGATGAAAGCATCCAAGGTCTTGCAGGACCATTTAGAGTTGTTATTACAAATTCGTCTTCGTCGATGGTGTTTCCAATCGCTTTCAAGCCCCATTCTTTTATTTCTGAGATTCGGAAGAAATATTCTTGAATCATTTCTCCTTTACATCTTGGTATTAGCTATTTGGTTCTTAGATTCATCTTTCGATTGATGTTCTTTCCTTCATATAGTTTGCTTAGGCATCAAACATCTCCTTGAGGGTTTTCTGACTGATATACGGGATCAAGTGGTCTTTGATTGAATCCGCAATGATTCTCTGAGCCTGATTGAGTCCTTCTAGTGCTTTGCTTTCTCTGACATCTTGGGTTCCTCCACTTCTTCTTTTGATGAAATCTTGATAGGTCATTCTCTGCAAAGGATCAGACCCGATCCTATATACTTCAAGGACGAGGATTGTCTATGCCTTCTAATTTCTCAACAAGCTTTGTGCTTACAGACATCTTGTACTTTCGACAACAAAAATAAGCAAAAATTGAAAATGCTCGAAATCAAATTTTGACCTTACCAGGAGGTGCCTTGGCTGAGGCCAGTAGCCTGGGTGTTCTCAGATCTGAGAAAATCCAAATTTTACCCGTCAAATCTGATGCAGGATTTCTGGACTGGTGCTTCGGTGCCACGGTACTTCTGATGCTGGTTTTCTGGTACTTCTGGTACTTTTGGTGAAACTAGGGTTTCACTTTTTGGAGATCAACCACTGAAAGGTGTGCTCACAGGTGCAGAATTGATCCTTGGGGGAGGGCGCAGAGTTCTAGGAGGTTGAGGGGCTGAAAGATACTTTTTTCCGAGCCCTGAATTTGCGGGTGTTTGCAGCGGTGACTTTCTCTTGCAAATAATGTTTCCTTTAGGTTTGGCTATGATACCATGTTGAAATGTTTATGCCGTTATTATAGTTCTTTGCATTTTTAATAGATAAGGCATAATAAGAACAAGATCACTGAAATGCATTCACAATAGACCACGGCATTTATCACAGGAAACCCTCTAGGGGAAGAAAAAAAAGCAAAAAAAAAAAAAAAAGCTTAAACAATGTTCAAGAGATAACTCAAGTCTCAAACAAATACAGAAAGTCCTCCCAAGATATGCGCCACTCTTCTCCTCCTCTCTCTGGTAATTGCAACGTCTCATAGGAGATGAGCAAGTGAGTTGTGTGTTTGAAGTGAGGCTTGATAGCCTCTGGTAGGCAGCACATGTGAGAAGAAGGTCACAACTGGCGGGGCCGACCTCTCACTCTTGTGGTGGGTAAGCCACCTTTAATTAATTCTGGGTCTTCCATAATAACTGTTAGGGCCGACTTCTTATTCTGCTCTTGTAATTAATGGGCTCAAACCAATACAGAAAGTCCTCCCCAAGATATGCGCCACTCTTCTCCTCCTCTCTCTGGTAATTGCAGCTTGCCTCATAAGAGAATGAGCAAGTGAGTTGTGTGTTTGAAGTGAGGCGATAGCCTCTTATTTATACAAGACTGACACATGTGAAAGGTCACAACTGGCAGGGCCGACCTCTCACTCTTGGTGGGTAAACCCACCTTTAATTAATTCTGGGTCTTCCATAATAACTGTTGGGGCCGACTTCTTATTCTGCTCTTTGTAATTGTCGGATGACCAATCCGCAAAACGGGATTTGGTCCTTATACAATTATCGACATGATTAATCCACAATGGGGATTAATCCAATAACAACAACAATAATAATAATGACATGATTAATCCGCAATGGGGATTTAATCCAATAATAATAAGAATGCTCTTCGTAGTTACATTATTTCAACACTTTTTCTATGCCTTCTCTTTTCAAAGTTGGTCTTTGTTTAATTACACATTTGAGATCCTTATTTTTATACACAAAGTATTTGTATTACCTATAATTGGAAGTTTGTTTGGAGTTTTTATCTCTTTTTTTAATTGTAAGTTTAACGATGCCAAATGTATGTAATTTATCTATTATGATAAAACTATATCAAAATATAGTTTTCTTGTGTTTTCACATATGGAAAAAATGTTAGCCCATGTTATGACTATTTATAGGATGTATTTTGTGAAGGGATGCCACACAAGGGTATTGGCATATTGGTGTTTTTACATTGGACAAAATGTTAGCCCATGTTATAACTATTTATGGGATGTATTTTGTGAAGGGAGGCTTACAAGGGTATTGAATTATTATAGATTGAAGTTCGTTTACTTTTGGTAGCAAAGGGTTGAAGATTTTTCAGGTCCTATCAAGCTGCCAACTAGGTTTGTCTTTCACCTCAAGTTGGCTCTAAGTTTCAACTGTCTAACAATGTTTTGCTGCTGTTTTAGGACAACAAACTGTTTAGTAACTTTTTCGCTGATTTGTTACGGTTACATAGGCCAAATGGGTGCTCTAGCATGTAGTTTTGTCACAAGATGTTAGCACATGCATACCATGAGCTATATAACACACCTATAGATCTTTTAGAGCTGAAATAATGTTGTTCTAAACACTAACATACATGAAAATGAACACATGTATTTTCTGTCAACATGACCCTGGATAAAACCCTTGCGGGGAAAACCAGTTTGAGATGAATGTATATATATGGTGTGCTTCAAGCATGTAATACAACAAGGAAGATAAATACAAAGGAGCTTGATACTTTGCAAGCTCCTCACAAGCTTTGCAATAGTTCATTGGGATATGTGCCCCTAGAAGAGTGTGCCTCCTCCTTCCTTAACTTAGCTTGAAGATCCTTGCACCCTTGTCCTTTCCCTTTGCTGATTGAAGAACCCTTGCACTCAAACTTCCATTTGATTGCCCTCTCAACAACCCACAAACCGGAAACAAGAAAGCTCCACTCCAAATGCTATGTGCTAGTCTTGCGCCCTCCTCCTCAAGTGCACCCTCCTCCTAACAAATACACTCAACACAAATAACTGAGACTCCAACTTGTTTTGCGCCTTCCATGAACATGTGTGCCCTAGCTTGCTGCTCTCTCGTATGAATTCTCACTTCTCTACTCTTCACCAAACTCTCAAGGTGAACAAGTGAACAATTAGCCTCTCCTTTGCCCTTTGCGCCCTCCTAAGGATGCATGAAGAAACCTAATAAATGGGTGGATGAGATCATCTCATTTCATCCTAAGTCAATGGTTGAGATCATCTCAAGTAAATCTCAACTCAAAATCCACTTTACTTAAGTTTCCATAGTTTCACTTTATGTCCCTTAATTCACCCACAAAGTGAATTAATTGTCATTTTATGATTAAATGACCACATTTCACTTTTGACTTAAATCTCCTAAGTCAAAGTGAAATTAGACCTAAAGTACATATTACAAGGTACAAAGTACTTCCCACGTGTGTTTAAAGGCTCACAAACATAATGGGACCACTTTCCAAGGTACCCAAATCTCAACACTCCCTCTTACCGAGGAAAGTGCCCTTCACCCCCAATCTCATCCCTGTAGTGGACATGATTGCTTACTGGAAACTACTCGGTGAGTATGGCTATACCCTGATCAATGAAAGTAGTCTGACACAGATCTGCTCAATCTGCGTGATTCATAGATGGAAGTGTCTCTCCACCTATCCAAGATCACCTAGATCTTGTTATCAAACCAAAGATCTCCACCTTGGTATCCCACTAAGGATTTCTACCTCCTGGCATCTCGCCAACGGTCACTACTCTTGGCATCTCACCAAGAGTCACTCTCTTGGCATCTCACCAAGAGTCTTCCTCTCTTGGTATCTCACCAAGAGCACCTGGATCTCGACATTCCACCAAGATCCCCAACTTGGCCTCTCACCAAGTAGCTTCCACCTGAAGTGGAAGCAAAATATGATCTGCCCGTCTCTGTAGCCAAGTGAAGCTCAAGCCTCCGTGGTGCCCTACCGCTCCTCCTCATCAATCTCTGATGCTCTGAATCCCCTGCACCAACCCTTTGTCTCGACAACTCTGAAACTGAAGTTGTCCCGGGTGGACCAGTCACCCCTAATGATGGTGTCCAAGGAAACTGAGTTTGAGCTCCCTCTGAATCACTACTATGAGTTAGTAGGTCCTCCTCAACTTTGTTTCTCCATCTGATGTTGGATGGTGTAACAATAGACAAAGTAGTCGTGAATGCACTGATCCGGATTATTTTCGGCACGAAATGAGAGTGGAGATATAATAAGGAAATGCACAAAGATATCGCGTATATCCAATAATATAATAGAAATATATCAGAGATGCAACCATAAACACAGAGATACAGTAATACACGATTTCTATTAATGAAAGAAATGTACAGAGACTCTAAAAATATAGAGTGAAAGACTCGCTGGAATGGTGACAACTTATCTCTGAGAAGAGATGTGACGACTACTCGCATTCGTAAGAAGATGATTACAATGAGGCTCTGAAGGCCTTTTTACAATAAGCAGGAATGTCAAAAAGTCTAGACATCCAAAAACCTAACCCTAGGAGATGAAGCGCCAAAAGTCATGTGGGCCCCGTTTGGGTAAGTGAGTATATCAACTTCCCGGGGTCGTAACTTTTGCATGCGATCTCCGTTTTAGGCGTGTGATTTCTCGTTGGAAAGGTATCTTCGAGGAGATTCATTTTGGGGGCTCAATCATGCCTTCGGCTATCATTGAGAACCTCGATCTCGAAAAACCTTCATTTGTGCCCTCAAAATGGCCCTGGAAGTTAAAACCTGCTAAAAATAGTAA
>SNQJ01S0050846.1:6989-23366 GCA_010110895.2 Picea sitchensis
GATTCTCTCTATCACGGAAACAAACAATGAAGACGACCTTTAGTAAATGGTGGATGGAGACTAAGGCCAAGAGAAGGTGAAGGAAATAAGAGAAGGAAAATGAATTAGATGTGTAGGAAAAAAGCGGTGCAACTCAAAGTAAAGAGGGGTTCTAGGATTATGAACATGTTGCTAGGATGCCACGTTTCAAACCACAAACAAGAAAGGAGGGTAAGAACCCTAATTGAACCTCCATAAATAAAGAGTTTTCTTCGTCATGGAAATGAAGAATGGAGACGAGCTTAAGTAAATGGTGAAGAAAATGGATCCTTGTGAAAATATATTTTTGAAAGGATGTGCCAAATGATATGATGGAAGTCATGGAGGTCCTCACACCACTCTTTCACTCCTAGAATTGCAAAATAAAGCAATGATGCAATATGGAGGGGCCATGGATGACCAAGTAAACTGCAAAAACCTATAAAATTAATGTGAGGGGAAAACATTCAAAGAGTGGAGTAAAAGCTCGATGAACAATGATAGAAATTTAAGGAAAAGTGGACTAAAAAGTCCATGAGGGGAAAAAATGATTCCCAAGATGAGTTCAAGGCTCAAGATAAAGAAAAGGAACTCTAAACTAAAATAAGTGAGCCTAATTTATTGGACAAGGGAATGAAAAATGTGCCAATGAGTGAATCTCAAGATTTTAGCAAAAAACACTCTATACTATATGAAAAACAAGAAAAATCAATTATATGTTCCATGAAAAACTAACAAACTATCATATATTAATGTAACAAATACTCATGAATGAGAAAAACAATCTAGAATGATTTACAAATTCAAAAATATCGAAGGAAACAAAGGGTGGAAAAACTCAAAAAGGTAAAAGGTGAGGTCAAAAGGGAAATGAGTGGGCCCACTGATAAACATGAAACCAAAACAAGTCAAGGGATCCTCCGCTAAAGTAATTTAACTAAATGGGTGTGTCTTACACATTGAGCCAAGTAATCAAAAGCAATATTCTTGATTGATCCTACAACATATACTCATGAATGAGAAAAACAATCTAGAACGTTTTACAAATTCAAAAATATCGAAGGAAACAAAGGGTGGAAAAACTCAAAAAGGTAAAAGGCGAGTTCAAAGAGGAAATGAGTGGGCCCACTGATAAACATGAAACCAAAACAAGTCAAGGGATCCTCCACTAAATTAATTTAACTAAATGGGTGTTTCTTATACATTGAGCCAAGTAATCAAAAGAAATATTCTTGATTGGTCCTACATAATAAGGTACACCAAAGGTCCAACCATCAATATTTGGGATCCCCACCAAGACCATTGCTAAGATGCCATTGTGGCACAACAATGGAACTATGAAGGATGAATTAAGGCAATAAATCTAAAGTAGGGAGTATTACGCCAAGGAACAAAGGATAGTAAGTGACAGGGGTGTCTTAACAAAAAGAAAGGATTAAAGTAGTGTTTGACAATCATAGAATATGAACACACTATATTTGGTCGAATTAACTGACTCAAGGATGAGGCTACCTACAAGACAAATTTGGCATACAATAGACTTGAGAAACTCTACAAACATCGCAATTTCCATTGACTATGGAAACATAGTAGATTTTGGGCAAGGCTATAGTAATTGTAAAGGAAGATCATGGAAAAGATGCTAAAAGTGGCCTAAGGATGTCAAAGGGAGAAGAGGATAAAGGGACATTGAAAGGGAAAAGTGAATGTCAAGGTACCAAAAAGAGGGGGAAGAGGTTAGACAACAAAAGGGAAATTGAGAGACCAAAAAGAGGGTGGTGGTGTGAGAGGACAATAGGGAAATTGAGAGACCAAAAGAAGGGTTGAGAGGCTAAAAGGGAGATCAGCAATGCAAAGAGAGGGCCAAGAGGATAATGCTAGGAAAATGGGCCTGTTATCGCACAGTTTGTAGTTTAGGTCAATGGCTGAGGGATTGAGATCAAACTGGCGTAACAGGAACCGTCCCCACCCAATGTCACCTCAATGGGGAGGTTCTTTCTATTTAGGGAGGTTGGCCCAGGGGAGACGTCCCCGACAACCTGGGGCTTTGAAGAGGCTAAGATATGAAGCAAGGTTAAAGTTTCATCCTCACAGGTTACCACCTAAGTCAGATAGCCCGGCTAAACAACCAATAATGAAGTGTATGCTCAATTGAAAACCCCTGCCCGTAACAAGACAACAACAATACAATGTATATGTGCATGCTATGACTCAAAGGGTTAGTACTTCAACAACTATCTGATATTATTAAATAAGCAATGTAATGTAATATATATAAATGAAGTTAACGTTTTGTTAATTAACTACGAATAAGCATCAATTCATCAATATCTATCAAGATGATCAAGCCTACAATGTATCCAATCAACAATTTGATCAATAAATGCTCCAAATCATCACTTAATTGCTTATATTCAACTTTTGCTGCATCAAGATGAAATAACCAACTATGACGTCAGCCCTAATTAAGTTAGTTTGTTAGTTAGGGTTTCAAAATTTAAGGTTTTGAGAAATGTTTTGTACACTGAGACTTCAACGTTGGAGGTCAAATATCAGTGCCTTGGGGTATATGGAGTCAAGTAAGAAAAGGGCACAAGGTTTTGAAATGATGATGACTTAAAGACTAGAAGGAAGGGTTCTAAGGTGCTGCAAAGGCAGGGCCCTAGAATCAAAACCCTAGGGGAAAGAGGCTCACTCCGGTGTTGCTTAAGCAAGGCCTTGTGCTCTTTCCTCCTTCTTTAGGTCAACTTGGCAAAACNGCTAGCATGAATAATAAGTCTAAGGGAGAAATTGTTGTAAGGACAAGGCTTTCAAACCCTAGAAGATGAAGGCCCTAGGTATAGATAACCTAGGCCTAGGACGTCACCCTCTTTCAACCTACAAAATTCAACGTTAGCTTAAGGGAAGAAGCAAGATGGGTGTAGCAAAGGTTAGGCTCAATCCTTCTTCTTCAATGGCTGAAAAATCTCTCTCTAAGGGGACATGTAACAATGACCTACTTGTGTGCTTTTTACCTAGGGTTTTAAATCAACAATTTAATAAGCAAATGCAAGAAATTACACCTACAACCATTCAATTAAGAAGTTTTGCAAGAAAATTCACTTACATATCATGAAGAGAAGCATAAGCAAACCCTAGTTGTAAACCTTCCTTGCAACCCTCTAGTTGTAAACCTTCCTTGAGAGAAATTCCACAAAATGCCAAAAAATATCCTTTCCAATAGCAAGTGCACCTCACTTAGACAACAATATACCCAAGAAGGGCGCAAAAATTAGACCCCACAAGTGTGAGTGAATTGTAAGAGGCCAAAACAGGGAAAACATCCTCAATTTATATTTTCATCAAATGACCTTTAATTAAAAAATATCATTAAAATAGCCGCATTGCCAATAACCAAAAATCATATCGTTTTACATTTAACTGCTAAAGAAAACCCTAAATGAGCAAATGAGCAAGACGCCTAGCCCATCTGAGGGAGACGCTGGCCCTTTAGGCAAATCACAACATTAAGATGACAAATGCCCCTCTCAGCCTCTCAAACTCGCCACACGCACAAACCTCCGCCAACGCCATTTTAGCAGGACATCAAGGCCTTCTAGAGGATGTCCCTGTGTCAATCAGAGGGACACGCCCACCTCGCAATGGGTCAACCCCTAAGGGACAGTGCTCACCAAGGGCCCTAGATGAAAATGTCCTTTCTCTCTGTGTAAAGGCTCCGACTATTGTCCTTCCGTCACCATGAGGTCCCAAAGAACTATCTCGATAATGTTCTATGGAGGTCCGGAATCAACTGGTTCCTATGTGTACCGGGTCCACTTGGTACCTAATCCATCGCTATCCTCCAATAAAACTTCGCCCCCATGCCCGCCGGCCTCCTTATCTGCCCAACCCATATTTCTACCAATTTGGTCAAACCCCACCACCCTACCAGTTCCGTTACTAAAACAACCTCACAGCAAAAATGCCCTATTGGAAGCCAAAGATCCATAAGAAAAGGAAAGCTCCCCATGATATCATCCAAGCTTAGCGGTAGCACGAGGGTGGTGTGGTCGCTGATGTCCGCATATAGTGAAAGACAAAGACCATGGGTGCCTTTGTAGAAGTCAAGTTGTACCCATCATGGATGGAATTATTTCCAAGCCCTTTATTGTCTTTATTCTTCTTTCTTTATTACTTTCCTTTCTTTATTTCTGGTCTAACCAGAGGATTACCCACCAAAGGCAGGACTGAGTCGATAAAGAGCAATTCACTTGTAATTTTCTTACGAGATGATAAGGTTGGCTCCATGATGGTATTCCCTTTCTGGCTATGCAAACAAAGGTCATCACTCAAAGGCACCTCGATAATGGCAATGTCATAATTAGGTACCTATGCATAATGGGTTACCTCGTGATGAGACCCTCAACCTCGGCTAGGGTCTTGTTTTGTTATATTCTTTTCTTCTAGTCCCCTTTGTTTTATTGAGAGCCTTCTCGAGGATCCCCTGAGGTGACTCTAGGTTTTATTTTATATTTTATCTTTTACCACCGCTTTTCCCTCGGGCCTTTGTATTCTTCCTACTGCTGCAGGGATGTAACCCTACAAATAGGTCATCCTAATGTCCAAACTAGGGAATGAGATAGATGAATGGGAGATAAGATGTAAAAGTGATATAATGATACATGATGGTTTCTGCAAACTGAAGTCCAGCATATGGCAATAAGCTCGCTAGGGTAATTCACAATCCCCAACCATAATGTATGGGTTAGTGTGAGATCCACAAATTGTCAATGAAAGGAACTGGCTGTATATATCCGAAGTTATAATGATCAAACATGACACATACCATGATACCCTGACCAATTACCTCATGAGCAAGAGTCTTCTCCGATGCAAGTCCAAGTCGAAGGTGATGGATGATGTTGTTGCCGAGTAGGACAAGTGTGATGAAGAAGAAGATGATCTGTGGCCATGCTCGTGTCAATCCTCAGCTTCCCAGACTCCATGTCTAGGGGACTCCGGGCCTCAGACATGATCTCCTAGTTATTCCTTGATATCGGGGATAACAAGGCCATAACAAGGCTGAAGAGGCTAAAACAAAGGTTGAGAGATGAAAGGGAGAAAAGAGAAACACAAAGCCCTAAGGATTTTCAAGGAAAACATTTGAGGAAGAGCCAACACATTTGTCACTTAAAAAAAAATTAAACAAAATTCCCCTAGAAAAAAACGCAAAATAGAGAGGCTAAAATAAGGGTCAAGAAGCTAAAAGGGAAGGCCTATAAGAGAAGGAAACGAGGGATGGGGCTAACAGTACTCAAAGGCAGGCCGAAAGATTATTAAGTTAAACTAAGAAGAAAAAAAGGATGAAGAGGATAAAGGGACGTCGATAGGGAAAAGGGAATATCGAGAAGACAGAAAGGGGGAGCAAGATAACAAAACGCAAATCAAGAGGTCAAAAGAAGGGATGAGAACCTAAAAGAGGGGCTAAGAGGAGAAACAAAGGGCCAAGAGGGAAATGCTATGAGAAGAGGATAAGAGGCCAAAAGGGAGGTTGAGAGGTGAAATAAATCAAAGACCAACACTAATCCCTAAGGTTTTTTTGGGAAATTTTTTGAGGAAGAACCAAAGAATTTGTCCCTAAAAGAAAGTACAAAGATTTCCCTACATGCATAAACAAAGGAAATGTGAAGGATGAATAAAGGGGAAGAAGATAAAGTAGGGAAGATTACACCAAGGCTAAGTCACAGGGTTCGTTGAACCTAAAGCTTGAGGTTCTAAATTCGGCGAACCTCAAGGTTAGCCGAACCTAATGCCGAACCTAAACAAACTTGAATGCATGCCCAAATTCAAACCTTAGCACAAATTTGAAGGAGAATTTTATTAAGGTTTGGATGAGGTTTTCAGCATTCAATATATATAGCCAAACCTAAATAACCTCCTCATCTGAAACTTATTGGAAAATTCAAACCCTAATCGAACCTAATTGTTGTCTAACCCGAACTCGAAACCTCCGAACGTGACTTAGCCCAAAGTAAAGGACACGAAGTGTCAAGGATGACTTAAAACAAAATAAATAGAGCACTAAATTAGGGTTTGAGAGACATGGAATATGAACACACTACCTATGGTAGAGGGAAATGATTCATGGATTAGGTTACCTACTGGATAAAGGTAGGATACGGTAGTGAGAAATGATACAAACGTGGTGGTTTCCATTTCATATGGAAACAAAGTAGGTTGTGGGAAACAATACAACAATTACAAAGGAAGAACAACACAAAGATACCAAAATAGGGAAAAGGATGCAAAATGGCCAAGAGGTAAGGCATAGAACTATTATGGAGCAATGGCTAGTTGGGGTGTGGCACATTGCGAAGGGTATGCAAGTTGAGAATCTATTGCCAGAAAGTGAAAACCGAAAGGAGGAACCAAAAATTAGTGAGGAGTGGATACAGTAAACTTGGAATGACAAGAAGAAACAAATCCTCCTACAAAACTTTCATTAACGAATGTTATACCACTACCAAAGGAAGGAATTGGGAGAGAACCTCAATAAATGGAGATATTGAAGAGGAGCGAGGATTCCTCTACTACACCTCCATGAAGAGAGTGTGTTTGGCTTTTGTGAGAAGGGGGTTGAAGGAGAATTCCAAGATACTCCATTAGTTTATGAACCCATTAATTAAAAGGAAAAACAAAACATTCAAAAAGAGATGAATGCAAAAAACAAAAGGCCCGATGGAGTGGCATGGTTGAGTGAATATGTAAGATAGCTATTAATATTTTAATGCAAGATAGTTTTTAGAAGATTCATGAGATAACGGTGCACCACTACAATAAAAAGGAGGCTACCAAATTGATCTAGTGCCCAAAAATACTTATATAAAATAAAAAGAAAAGGAAGAGGGAGTAATAGCTTCTAGTAGAGGGTTCACTTCCAAAAGTGAAAATGATAAAAAGAAATAACTAAGGAAAGGAAAGGAAAAGCCAAGAGAGGGCTTATACTGAAAACAACATCATAAGGTCCAAGAGATCAAGACAAAGTGTTCTAGGAAAAATCGAGGTGGGGGCATCCTATGCCAACTGAAAGAAGAGGGATGCCACAAGAAATTTTGACCCCTAAGGGAGGTGGGGAGACAGAGACCCCAAAAAGACAAGGAACAATAGGGATTATTTTCATGGAGAATTCATCATATACTCAAGAGAGGATCCAATGAGGCTCACGGATATCTAAGAGGGTTCATAAGTAAGACCTAACAATGAAAAGGGAGGGTGAAGGGATTGGGAACAATAAGAGGAGGGAGCTAGAGAAAAGAATACTCCCACCCAAAAAGGACAGTGAGGGAATTTTTCTATCGAAATGTGAATCCAACCCATGAATACTGGGTTCAAGCCACAAGAAAACATCAAAGGTATGATGAACTAGCTTGGGTCTTGGTGTTGGGCCATGGTGGAGTCACCAAAAAACTTAAAAGTAAAAAATAGTTTGGGAGCCAAATTGTTACTCACACCTCAAATGAGTCGCAAAGAATCTAATACTAAGGATTTGAAAGAGAAAATATATACCAAAAAGAGAGGGTTTGTTAATATAGGCTAATGGATTTATGTTTGATTCAAAGGATTCAACTTCATTCTTCATATGTTTTCCATATTCCATTAAAAAAGAAAAGAATGTGGTTCATTTATCCAATTTGTTTCATGTAATCTCATTTGGCTTGTTTAGACAAGTGCATGAAATTAAAATTGTGATATTTTCCCAAAATAAAAATGGTTCTTCAACCCATTGTCTCTAGTGAGATTGGTGGCTATGTTGTTTCCTACACCTAAAGGTGGATTTCCTTGAAAATAAAGATTATTCAAGCTATGAAAAGGGGGTAAGGGGAGTGGTTACAAAAGTTGGATAGGTACCAGCTTCATGTTAGCAACAAAGATTCCAAAACATGAGAACACAAATGAGTAAACTAAACAAAGGGGTAGGGACCTACTGTGCACTTGTGTTTTTCATGGAGATGGAAAATAAGGGTGAGTCTCCCCAAATTCCATATTATTTCAAAGAAAGTGAAATGATATACATGAAAAGGAAAAACAATAAAATAAAATTCTAGATTTAAGATCAAGAAAAGCAAAGAGTGGGTATCCATATAAAGCCCTTAGAATTGAAAATATTGACGCCACAACTTGTAAGGTGCTAATCCTCTTTTATACGATGCGTGGTGGAAATATAGTCTTCTACGCCAAGCTCCAAGCCATTGAAACTAAGGAGAAGAGAAAGAAAATGAAATGAGAGAAAGTGAATGAGGTAGAGGTGTATGCAAGAGATGATGTAATCCAAAGCAAAGGGGTGGGGTAAAGAGGGGTAGACATGGTAAGAATGCCAAACCCCAATGCACTAGCCCTCCTTTGGTTTCTATGTGGAAATGTAGTCTTCTTGGTTCTCACTCCACATAGCTTCAAGCTCCAAGCCATGGAGACTAAGGCCAAGAGAAGGAGAATTAAATAGGAGAAAGTGAATGATGTAGAGGTGTAGGTGAGTGGTGATGCAACCCAAAGTAAAGGGGGCTATGAGAGGATCTAGGTTTCAAACCACGAACAAGGGGATGAAGGTAAGAACCCTAATTGAATCACCATAAATAAAAGATTCTCTCTATCACGGAAACAAACAATGAAGATGACCTTTAGTAAATGGTGGATGGAGACTAAGGCAAAGAGAAGGCGAAGGAAGCAAGAGAAAGAAAACGAATTAGATGTGTAGGAAAACAACGATGCAACCCAAAGTAAAGGGGGGTGCTAGGAGTATGAACATGTTTCAAGGATGCCTTCAAACCACAAAAAAGAAAGGAGGGCAAGAACCCTAATTGAACCTCCATAAATAAAGAGTTATCTTCATAATGGAAATGAAGAATGGAGACAAGCTTAATTAAATGGTGGAGAAAATGGATCCTTCTGAAAATATATTTTTGAAAGGAGGTGCCAAATGATATGTTGGAAGTCATGGAGGTCCTTACACCACACTTTCACTCCTAGAATTGCAAAATAAAGCAATGATGCAATATGGAGAGGCCATGGATGACCAAGTAAATTGCAAAAACCCAAATGAAAGGGAGAGGAAAACTCAACGAGTGGGAGTAAAAGCTCCATGAACATAAAATTTAAGGAAAAGGACTAAAAATTCTCAAGGGAAAAAATGATTCCATGGACGAGTTCAAGGCCCAAGACAAAGAAAAGGAACTCTAAAATAAAATAAGTGAGCCTAATTTATTGGAAAAGGGAATGAAAAATGTGTCAATGAGAGAATCTCAAGATTTTAGCAAAAAGCACTCTATACTATATGAAAAACAAGAAAAACCATTTCTATGTTCCATGAAAAAATAACAAAATATCAAATATTAATGTGACATATACTCATGAATGAGAAAAACAATCTAGAATGATTTCCATAAATTCAAAAATATTAATAAAACAAAGGGTGGAAAAACTCAAAAAGGTAAAATGTGAGGTCAAAGGGGAAAGGATTGGGCCCACTAATAAACATTAAACCAAAACAAGTCAAGAGATCCTCCACTAAAGTAATTTAACTAAATGGGTGTGTCTTACACATTGAGCATGTTGTTTGTTCTTCATATAAGATATGATTGATGTATTATTACAATGATGAGTGTTCCATATATAGGAACATAAGTTACCATCCATGAAAGGATGCGCCCTTGAATAATCAATAATTATTTATTGTTATCATTAACATTTTTATATACTGGCATTTAATAATCACACAATTATACACTATTATCTTTAGAGAATGTCTTCCCCGAGCAAGCTGCTCCAACATCAACACTCTCCCTACCCAGGGACATTCGCAACATGACACTTTGTCTTTAGTTTACAAATCCCCACTCCTAGACTCATGGACATCACAATCTTGGGAGACATCTCTCCCACTCCTAAACCGAGGAGAAACTCCTTCCGAGGCTCTCCTCCGAAGCTAATTAACCTCTCTAAGATTAGGCTCATTTTGGGTCCGCATGTAATATCATATAGCATCTTGTTCTCATCACCCCGTCAAGTCACCCGACTAGGACAAAGAATACACCGTGATCTTCACCAATGTACACCCAGTGACTGAATTTCTCAAGATGTTAACCGACACGTGGTGCCAATTTCCGCCACCTCGAGTCCATGCATTATTCCCTTGTCATGACTGGCTGAAGGACTATCAGACCTTGACGCAACACAAGTGCACCTTTATGATAAATGCATTCTATCTCCCTTGGTCCGCAACCCAATATATGAGAAGGTTCACCCGACGTAAAACATCAACACCTCTTAGCTAGGAGGTACTTCCATAGTAGCACACAACTACTATCCAGACTCGGCATACCGGCCAAAGGGTACACACAACCACCATATAGTAGGGTTCACACATAGCACTCCCATGTGTACTTCTACGCGTACCCCTCTAGGGAATACCAGGGTCAACTCCCCATAGTGTGTAGACGTCATCAACTCCCTGACATGTCCTCATGTTCTCTAAACATGGGACAATGGGCTATAAGCCCAAATGCACTTATTCCTTCTCGACAAGTGTTCCACTTATCCCTTTCTCATTACACCATCAACTCAACCAATTCACGTGAGGAGAGTACTCCAGATCCGGGAGAACGTTTCTGTCACACATGGCACTCCATGTGGTCTTCTAGAGGATACACCCTCTAAAAACACTAGGGGCAACTCCTTATAGTGTGTGACGTCAAGGTTCTATTCCCTTGACATGTCCTCATGCTCTCCACATGGGACATTATGCTGAGAGCCCAACCACACTTATCCCTTCCTAGATAAGTGTCCCACTTATCCCTTCTCGTGAGCAAGTGTCATCACAGATCAACCTGTAATTAGTCACAGAGTAGCACGATCCGAGAGAATAACCGTTTCGTGAAGTCAAGAACATCAACACTCCTCTTCAAATGAGGGAGGTGATTTCTCTCACGGCGCAGCCGGAAGTCATGAAAGTACTTGAACTTCGACTCTTCGGCTTATAATAACACGCAACCCCGCCATCCGTAGGGAAGGTAATCGCACTACTTCCTTCCTCCGCACCATGTCTCGAATCTAATGGTACTTGATCTCAATGACTGATTTGTCATAAAAATCGATTATCAAAAATTACATAACTTTGGTTACCATAATGAATAATGGTGGAATCCAAATACATGTTCGAATAAACTGCAAGGAGTTTAAAAGTCACACGCTTCCATGGATCATGGCATATATCGCAATGTACTCGCCTTCTGTTGTGCTCAAAGCTATAGAAGTTCGTTTCCTGCTACAAGAGGAAACCATGGAAGATACCAGTAGCAATGACCGGCGAGCTTTTCTTCATTCAATCGCTGCTACCCCTCGCCCAATCGAGTAAATATATTCCCCGCTTGGCGCTCGGTGCATCAATCGGCGCTATCTCACCCCAACATGCTTCACAAATAATCTAGTGTGTCTTATCCTGCTGGTTTCCGGCAATTGGCTAAGTGCACTCATCAGATAGCAAATATCTAGTCCGTGTTAACCGCATACACTAATGATCCAATCGGCTGTTTGTAAAGATGTGGATCAATCCGGCCTTATCAATCTCGTCGGAATCGAAAGAAAACACACATAGTTTCTTCAGATTCATCACCATTGGTGTAGCCATGAGTTTATAGTTTAGCATCCCAAACTTTTTTTCAATATCTCAACTGTGTACTTCCCCCGACTTAGGAAGATCTCATCAGTTCTTTGCCACACCTCTAGTCCCGATAACTAGTGAATCATACCAAGGTCCTTCATCTCAAACTTAGAGGCCAATGCATACTTGCATCCAACAATAAGGCTCTCTATATCGATGAGAAATAAATCATCAACATAGAGAAACAAAATCAGGGACTCACCATTAACAGTCTTTGTAGTACATGTTGGGATCGAAAACACTTTTGTTGAAGCCCAAAAATCATCAAGAGTCCATCAATCCTTGCATACCAAGCTCGAGGTGGTTGCTTGATTCCATACAAGGCCATCTTCAACCTGCACACACGAGACTCCTTCTCATGTATCACGAAACCATATGGTTGATGGATGTATACTTCTTCCTTAATCTCTCCATTGAGAAAGGTTGTCTTTACATCCATCTGATGTACTCTCTAACCCATGGATGTTGCGGGGGAAATAATCATCCAGATAGAAGTATATCGAGCAACGAGAGAAAATGTCTCCTCATCATCTATTCCCTCCACCTGAGAGAATCCTCTAGCAACAAATCTCGTTTTGTGCCTCTCGATGCTCCCATAAACGGTGTGTTTGATCTTGTAGATCCATTTGGAAGGCACTACAGACTTCCTTTCAGGTCTCAGAACAATATCCCACATATCATTCTTCGTGATGGACTGATACTCCTCCATATCCATGTGAGATCCTCTAGATCTCATGAAGGCTACCTCCTCCTCAAAGGTAACATCTCTCCTCACCTCAATCTGTCTCTGACCAAGGATTTAGATCCAGTATGCCTTCAAAGACTCATTGTACCCCACAAATGTACCCTTTCTTCCTGAACGGTCTAGCTTGGTCCTTTTCTCCTTGGGTACATGAATGTATACAGAACACCCAAATATCCTGAAGTGTCCAACCTCAAGCTTCACTCCGATGAAGGCCTCCTTGGGCATCATGTTCCTCAAAGTCTTATTAGGATTTATGTTCTGAACATACACTGCATTCATGGATTCCTCTGCCCACATAAACATAGGTAAATGTTGATCATGCTAAGTCATTTTGGACCATACTTGATATATCGAGGATCCCTCATTAAACCAGGAAGCTGGAAAACATCAACACTCCCTCTGGAGTTGGAGGTGACTCCTCCTCTGTTTTCCATATATAATATAAAGGAGATCTGTTTATAATTAGATGTGCCAACACTTCACACATTTGTGTATTGTAACCATTCAATCAAATCTCATTTTATCATTCAACTTCTTACACATTAGAAGATTTGGAAAGCATCCACGTGATATGGAACATGAACGGTCTCTCTTAGATCATATGTCGTGAAGTTGCACCCCTTCCCAACAATACGTTATTCGAAACGCACCTCTCAAAACTCATTTTATTAATTGTGGCTTAGGGTTTCCAAGAACCCTAGAGAAAGAATCTCCGCCTCCTATGAAGATTTCCTCAGCACCAGATTTGGCAACAAGCCTCTCTTAAACATTCAACTCTATCCAACGCTCTATAATGTGTATTAATAGATGAAACACATCTCGTATTAACGTTGTAAAAAGCACTTCTTTTACTAATGCACGATTACAAACCGTTTGAATAATGATCTCAGCTTCCAATAGACGAATCATAGAGCAACATGTTACAATTTCTCTCCAAATCTTCCATCTTGTAATCAATAGCTCCAGAAAGATCAACTTTTAGTCTTTTGGGCAGTACCTAGGGTTTCAACACATAGTTTTTCTTTTTCTGTGGAGTGTCAATATAGAAGAAATGCCCAGACAACGGTTTTGATCGTCACTTGCAACAAGACGCTCATTAGCCTTCTCGGATTTAAATTTTGTAAGAACGTCTTCTATTCAGCTGTCAGGATGCCCTGGATTCTTAACCCATCTTCATGCTACAATGTTTTCGAGGCACTGTTGGAAAGCATATTTGTTCCTATGGAATCTTACCTCGTGGGTCGTTTGAGTTGAACTCTCGGGACATTTCTTGCCATTGTTCTATAGCATGTTATTTTTATCATCAAGACTATTGCATATTTTGACATATATCCCACGAGAAACCATGTAATCAAAGAAGCAGCTCCAACCTCTCTTACAGATCCACTGCTTCCATAGATCCTCTCTCAAGATGCCATCACCACCGTTGGTTTTGCTTCCTCAGATTGTGGATTTGGTTCAAGGAGTTATTGATCTCAACACACTCATTTTCTTGGGTCGTTACCGGGCCCAACCATTCATGCGGAGAATGGAAATATTGTTATTGTGATAGTCCATAACAGGGCGTTGTATAATGCAACCCTTCACTGGCATGGATTTTGACAATTCCCCATAGCGTGGGCTGATGGACCAGGATATGTAACACAATGCCCCATTCAGCCTGGTGGAAGTTACACTTACAGATTTTTCATCGCTGAATACGTGGGAGATCTGTGGTGGCATGCTCATTCATAGCTCATGGCTTCGAGTTACGGTTTATGGAGATATTATCATCCATCCAGAAGATGGCGGTTCATATCCCTTCTCTCAACCCTACGCAGACGCTCTCATCCAACTAAGAGAATGGTGGAAGAGAAACCCCATAGATGTTATTAATCGGGAAATTCGAACTGGAGGTGCACCGAATATATCGAACGCTTATACCATAAATGGTGAACCGGGAGATCTTTATCCATGCTCAAGACCAAATACCTTTCGGCTTGTTTCTACATATGGACAAATCATATGTCCCTTATGCTCAAAGATGCAACTGTGTATCCTTATTTCATATTTACCTGGGCCCTCCCGTGAGGGAGTTAGCCCAGTCCTGCTCTGATACCATGTTGTTGTTCTTCATATAAGATATGATYGATGTATTATTACAATGMYGAGTGTTCCATATATAGGGAACATAAGGTGACCATCCATGAAAGGATGCATCCCTTGAATAATCAATAACTATTTATTATTATCACTTACTTATTATATACTATATTTAATAATCAATAATAATTATATTATTAATTATTATCTTTAGAGAATGTCTTCCCGATGTTGTCCAAACATCAATAGAGCCAAGTAATCAAAAGCAATATTCTTGATTGGTCCTACATAATAAGGTACACCAAAAGGTCCAACCATCAATCAATATTGGGATCCCCACCAAGACCATTGCTAAGATGTTGATCATAACCATGTTCTTTCCTACCTCGCAACTTGAACTTAGCACCAAAATAAGCTTCTACACCATCTTATGTCAGTTATAATGTAGCGGCATAACATTCTTATTTAATGAATGAAAAACATTGATTAAATTTGTTGCACTCTGAAAATCCTAAGACACTTCTCATGTCATTAGTTAGTACTACACAATTAATTAAGCCATAAGTATCAATACTTTTTATTATGATGGTACCCAAGGTAAACATGACATTGTAGAAGCTCAAGGATTTTTCAACACAAGGCTCAAGGTTGTTACAACAATATACTCATTAAGAGCTCAACATGTCACTTGTGCGAATTCAACATGGGTGTGGAGGATAACACTCATTCTCACAAATGCCTAGGCTACACCCAATTGACAACTATAAATATCAAGTCTATCCTAAAAAGCTAAAGAAATTGGCCCTATAAAAATTAATTATTAAACCATACTACAAGGTATTAGTCTATCTAGGAAAACTTAATAATAAATTAGCATTATAAAAATTAAGTAACAAACCAAATTTTTATGATTCATTAAACCTGAAAACCACTATTTTGAAGTGATTAACCTATTTTGAGGTGATTATGTATTTCTAGTAATAATAATGTTAAAACATAAACCAATATTATTTGCATAACTAAATTAAAATCAATGTAAACTTTAACATTAAGAATATTAAAAGTGTACCTTTGGCATTTATATTTTTACCTAGACACAAGGAACTCTAACATAGACTAACACACTCAAAATTCCTTATCTCTGTTCACTCCACTCGACCACTTTATAAACTCACTCTCTCTTATAATCAGAGGTTAATGCAGATTTGTGAAGGCCGGCATCTAGAATGTTGTGTTCCATGTATGAGTGTTCCATGTATAAGCGGAGTCTAATATGTTAAGAAAATGATATGCAAAGAAATTAAACTTGACTCAGTAAAATGCAATCAAGAAAAAGTATTTTTATAACATATCAAGTTACCTACCTGAAAGCGGAGGCAGAGAGTAAAAGAAGAAGTAGACGCGGAATTCACCCTTAATTCGATTGGTATAGAAGAAGTAGATGCCGAATTCACCATTAAGTCAATTAATTCATCCGTCGTGCATCTAGTAAGAATAACGCTGCAATACCGTAGACACGGAATTCACCCTTAATTCGATTGGTATAGAAGTAGTAGATGCTGAATTCACCATTAAGTCAATTAATTCATCCGTCGTGCATCTAGTAAGAATAACGCTGCAATACCATCAATTGAGTATGAATAGTTGTTTCACTACCAAAATCAATTAAGAACGAATCTTATATATATTCAACTGATATTTATAATAAATTTAAACGAACTCAATCAAATCAAATTATAACCTGATTAGAGCTCAGTGCTGGCATTGGTGGCCACTGGGGTGGACCAGACAGGTATGGTTCCCGATGTAGATGAAAGAAGGTAGCGTTTAATTAAAACAA
>SNQJ01S0050846.1:39171-57871 GCA_010110895.2 Picea sitchensis
GACATCATCTACGAAGAGGAGATGTGCCACAATGTTTTTTGTGGTGACTTTGAGGCCATGAAAGGTCCCTTCTTCAACAACTTTCTTCAATAATCTACTAAGACATTCTACAACTAGAAGAAATAGTAGGGGAGAAAGGGGACAGCCTTGACGGAGTCCTTGTTAACTTTTGAAAAGTTTAGTCGGGGAACCATTAGTTAAAACTACCATATTAACTGAGGTAATTCAAGCCATAATACATTGGCTAACTTCCCAATTTAATCCGATCTAAGTTAACGACAACCTGAGAAATTGTCAACTCACCTTATCATATGCTTTTTTCAGATACAACTTGAGAATAATGGTGCTTAGCTTCTTTGTCTTAGCAGAGTGTAAGCATTCTTGTGCTATGCCAACAACATTGAAGATTAATCGGTCCTTTAAGAACCCAAACTGCTCATGAGAGATACACGTTGTCAATTTTGTTTTCATCCTTGTACCAATAATTTTAGAAATGACTTTGTATACAAAATTACAAAGTGCAATTGGCCCGAAGTCGTGAAAAATGTCTAGTTTATTTACTTTGGGAATAAGAGCGAAGAAGGTGGCATTGAGTGAACCCGGAATAAAACTAGAACATCTGGATTCTTCAATGGCCTTGTGAATATCCTCCCCCAAGATCTCAAAGAAAGTCTGAAAAAGTTCTTCTGTCCAGCCATCAGGACCTGGTCTTTTGTCCTTAGGCATAGTGTAGACAATTTCCTTAACTTCTTCAAGCATGACTGCTTTGTCGATCTCATTACTATCTGCTTCATTGAAGAATTTTGGCATATGTTCAATTACCTTGATCTGGCTACGACTATCCTCTGCCTCAATCGATCTGTATTGGTTTTTGAAATGCTTAAATGCAATCTTTTTTATCTCAAACTCAGATGATTGAAGGAAACCTGTTTCATATTCTATATCCCATATAGTATTTTGAGATCTCGTTAGAGTGGCATACTTATGGAAAAATTTAGTGTTCTTATCACCACTACTGAGCCAAATAGATATACTTCTGAGTCTCCAAGTAGCTTCTTCAACAATGAGTATCATTTATTTTTTCTGCTTCAATGCCTTAAGGATGTCCAGATCAACTTGATCAAAAATATGTGTCGAACACTTATCAAAGATTTCTGCCATCTTAGATTCAATTTGAAGTAGATCAGGTTGTAACTATTCTTTCTTGTCTCTCTGCCATAGAATCACCGCTTTCTTTAAGTTCTTTAATTTTGAACACAGAATTTGGATAAAGGAGGATTCCGACCAGTGATTCATAGAGATCCACGTCTACTTTAAAAGTGAGGAAAAATCTTGATCCTTGATCCATGTAGTATTGAATTTAAAAGGTGGAGGAGATTTCTGGGAGAAGGAGTCCAGTTGGAGGAAAATCAAATTGTGATTCGAGATGGTTTAGTTGATAACCCAAGATCTAATCTTGCTACTGCTGCTAAGTAGAGAATCATCAAGGAGGAATCGATCTAGTCTTTTCACTATACCAGTGGAACCTGATCTACCATTCTGCCAAGTAGGTGTTCGTTTAGTCAGTTGAACATCCACTAAGCCAGAGGAATGAATGAGGCTTGTGAAGAAGTCTGAGAGAGGATCAATTATGGTCGAAACTCCCCACACTTCCCTCATAGATAGGGTGAAATTGAGATCTCCACCCACTATAATTCCTTCTTTGTTCAATAATCTAGATTGAATAATAAGGAGCCATAAATGTTTCCTATCTTTATAGGGAGTGTAACAATTGAGCATCTTAACTTTATCTGTTGAATGTTTAAACCTTCCTTCTAGATAGATACCTGCAAGGGTATCAAAAGCATAAATCTCATCACATGTTGGGTTCCATCCACTCAACAAACCACCAGAATGACCACAAGGATCCAGAGCCACAACTTTCCAAGTAGGAACACATTGGAGGAAAAGTCATTTCGCCTTGTCACTATTAACTAGTGTTTCTTGAAGAAAAATTATGTCGGGGTTAATCTGCGATAGTAGTTATTTGAGGGAAGCAAGTTTAAGGGGTCACCCAAACCCTTGAATGTTTAGGGAAAGGATGATCATATGGAAATCTGGGTGGACGACTGGCTTGCTCTAAGGGCTGATGTGGAGGTCAAAACATGATTAAATTCCATGGAAACAGGGAGAATCGAGGGCTGTGAACAATCGAGGTCTTGGATATTGGGGGTTAATTCACTGAAAGAAGCTAAACCACCCTCAGTATCTCTTGGGGGATCTTTAATAAGTCGGGCTCTGGAATTTTTTCGGATGGTGACGTTAGATCAAAGCGAAGCAGAGGGTAGAAGTGTAGAGTTTAGTAACTGGTAGGGATTTGGGAGATAGGGATTGAATAAATCTAGGAAAGTGGTTGGGAGGGTTAATAGTATGGCCAACAAGGGTTAATTTATCTGCATCCTTTTCCTTAGTGTGAAAATCCACAGCACCAGAGACAGGGTAAGAATGTGTTCTAGGATTTCCATCCAAAATTAAGATACTGTCCTTAGTATGGTCCTCCTCAGGGTCCATTAAACAATGGTTCGTAGCATCCAAAGGAGCAACACAAGGAGGGGGATTTGGATGCATATCTCTAGGACTATCCTGGTCTAAACTAAAGGGTCGTAGATCAAGACTAATGACTGAATTATCAAATTTTTTCATGAGTAGGTCCCAAAAATTGCCAAATATATCAAGTACCAACCTTTCATTACATTTCAGATAATCAATCTCGACCGAAGAAAGTTTGTTTAAGAAGGAGGGGAAAAAATAATGCATCTTACTTAGAAAATATCCGCTATCGAAAGGGCCTGAGCCTGAAAATTCAGTTAATTCAAAATCTATCGCAGAAGGTTCAAGACTATGTGAACGCAACCTGGAAGCCGAGAATTTTGACTTAAGATGACCCATTTGCTAGCAGAAATGTCAGCAGAAAGGTTCCTTCCAAAAGTCAACAGCTTTCAGGATATGGGTATCCCTAATGGTGATGTCTATAACATCTTCCAAACCTTTGTCGAGGTCTAATTCGACTAGGATCCAAACTAACCTTTTGTTKTGCATTCAGAGCAAATGTTTGTCTAATTAAATARACTTACCAACTGAATTTGCAATTTCCTCAAAGATCTTGATGGACCATAATTCTAATGGAAAATTTGAAACAAGCATCCAAAAGCTTTGTTTCGTGAAACTTTCCAGGAAAGGGTTGAAACTCGGGAACCACMTTTTCAACATTAAAACGCCTTTACCGAAAATCCACGACGAACCCAAAATACATAGTAGATCACTTTTAGAAAGAAAGTGGAAAACCATCCAGTGGTTTGACAGTAAATTGAACCTAGGACAATAGCCTAGAATGGGCTTCTAGAAACTTAAAATCCATTCAAATAGTTGTCGCATATTCATCCAGGCATAAAAGAACTTACCCACTAGCGCTTTCTCTGAGAGGCCTATCACTCTGTCCATAGTAAGATCTCGGTCGAGAACGCGACTAGGCTTATCATTACGCACCTTCCAACATTTTTTCTTACGATTAAGATGTGCAAAATCACCAACAGATCTATTGTGACCTGCTCCTTTACTTTGAAGTCGAGAGTTCTGAGTAACAGTATTTGGTGGAGGGGGAATAGAGCAAGGTAAGGGATCGGGGGTAGGAGAAATAAAGGAGAAGTCCTCGCGATGGTTAACTCTATGGTGATGGAAAATAACAGTGCTCATGTTGGGCACGTGATGCTTGTCAGGTGGGCGTGAAATGCAAGCTAAGGGAGGCACATGTCGAACATTTGGTTTGGAGTTAAAGGCGAGATTAATGGCACTGACGTCAATTGGAGTGTGGGAACAAGACATAGATGTAGACTTCACTGCAGTCAAGGGAATTTTCACCGAAGGAGCCGCCACCTATCGTTGGCATCATACATGAGCTTGTAAGTCTCATCCACGAGAAAGAGACCATCTTTTGCCCACAGGTCATCTGAGGATAGATCTATATGTGAGGCCATCAACACCTATAGCCTCACCGCGCTGGCTAGAGCCGCTGCAAAGACAAAAATTCTATCCATCAACCAATAGAGATACACCACGGTAGCAGATGTGGCCTTCTACGCATAAAGTCGCTCCATGTTGACAAGGTCGAACTATATGGGGGACTGAATCTACATACAAGGGTCCGCGAAGCAGTCATCTGGATAACCCTAGGGTGTTGCGTAAACCCTACCTCTGATCATAGTTTGTTGCGAAAACCCTAAAATCCCTCTCATCAAGAAACATCTTATTTTTTTTAGATATTATGTATTAAAGCTAATATTAATACATGTATATCTAAATCAACTTGTCTATAAATATTTTGAACCATATTTTTTTTTAATAATCAATCATTCAATGATATTATATATATATGTGATGAAAAACTAAATTAATATATATATATATATATATATGGGGTCTCATACACCAATTTGGTGTGCTAGCTTGGTTGTGACCTTAAAAATAGATTATTATTATTATTATTATTATTATATGTGGGGAAAGAGAAAATATATTTAATTTAATAATACTTAATAGTATGATTAATTTGTAAATTTAGATGAGATTAGTTTTTATATTTTTTAATTTAATTAATTATTTTATTTTTTTACTTTATTTGTTAGTTTTAGTTTTTTTTTTTTTAATTTAATAATCTTTTTTTGATGAAAGTATCTAGTTATGTTGATGTTTGGACAACATCGAGAAGACATTCTCCTAGATTAATAATTAATAATATAATTATCAATCATTACATAATAATAATAATAATAAATAGTTATTGATTATCCAAGGGAGACATCCTTTCATGGATGGTTACTGTTATCCCCCACTTGAGGTATAACTAAGGAGATTATGTCTTGAGGCCCACAAGTCCTAAACATGGAGTATCGAGAGCTAGATCGACTCGAGCGTGGCCCCGAAGGGACAATCTTTTCTTCCTTTCAGCACCTCCACTTTGTCAACAACAATAACATCCATCACCTTAGCTTGGTCTTGTAGCAAAGATGGATCTTTCTCCATGAGGTTATGAGTCTGGGTATCATGGTATGTGTCACTATGATCCTCAAAACCTTTGAATATGTGCATTTGATTCTTTTTGTTTCTAACAGGTGCTTGGATCTTATGCCTATCCACTTGAGCATATATGGGGGGAATGACAGAATGCCCTAGTAAGCTTGTGCCCATATGTTTTGAGTTTCCACTGGGGGGATTCATGACAAGTCTTCGTCCATTCCCGTCATACTTACCACTTTCCATCCTTCTCCCGCTCATCCATCCCATTACATTTGTCCGGGCATAGGGTTGGCCAATTATTTAGGGATTGTACCTTACCTTATGGGAAGAATAGGCTAAAGGGCCTGGGGGGTAAAAGCAGCTGACAAGAGATAAAAGCCTAGAAATAAAACCTTGAGATGCTTCACCCAGGGATGCCCGAGAAAGTAGTAAAAGGATTCTCATCAAGAAACAAGGGGACCCATAAAAATAATAAAACAAGACCTGGTTAAGGGATAAGGGGTCTCATCACGAGCCAACCTATTAGGTCTAGGGGCATCTAGTGGTATGACACTACTAGCATCTGCTCACCACGCCCGGGTAGTGGCTCTTGGTGGCATAGCCAAGAGAAAGGGGGTCTCATCACAAGCCAACCTTCTCGTTCATGTGAAATGCTTGTGGCTAACATTGCCACCACTGGTCACCAAGCCAGGGCAGTGTCCCCTGACTAGCTTCTTGAAAGAAAAAAGCAATGAAAAGATAAAAAACAATAAGACAAGACCTAGTTAGAGGATAGGGGGTCTCATCACGAGCCAACCTATTAGGTCCATGGGCATCTAGTAGTATGACACTACTAGCATCTGGTCACCACACTAGGGTAGTGGCTCTTGGTGGCATAGCCAAGAGAAATGGGTTCTCATCACGAGCCAACCTTCTCATTTCCGTGAAATGCTTGTGGCTAACATTGCCACCACTAGTCACCAAGCTAGGGAAATGTCCCCTGACTAGCTTCTTGAAAGAAAAAAAAATAAAAAGATAAAAGACATGAATGGGCTTGGAAACACTTGCATCCATGACAGGTGCAGCTCACCCTCTACAGAGGCTAAGCCATCCCTACTATCACTGCACCCTTTGCCCAGACATCCCTTGTTCACTACACCCACTCACATGGCTTAAGTTTGATCTCTCCCAGGAACATCCCACATCCAGTGAGAATTTTCCCAATAGGATGCCCTGTCATTTCCTCCAAACTTGGCTTGCATAGTAGTATAATGTCTTTGAGCACTTGGCTGAGTAAATGGGGTTTTATGCACATGTTTAATAAATGATGGTTATATGTGATTGACATTGCTATGATACCTGTGACTTATGATCCCATGGAGAGCATATATGTTGATATGCATGATCATACCCGACAGACATGTACCATATTGGACAGGTACACATGGGGAGATGATCAGTTCAGACCTCCATGGGACTGAGAGCCCACCAGATGAATGTTGAGACCCCAACAGGGGGTAGAGACAGGTCAGAGGGGTTTGCACCGGAGAAGAAGGGGGACGTTCCACAGAGGTAGCCTAGCAGATCTTGACCCAAGGGGGTTGTGCCCTTTCCACTGGGATGTTGGCCTTGGAAGGCCCATGGCGTCACCCAAGACCTATTATGATGTGATGAAATGACATGGGAGTTTTGGGAGGCAGTTATAACATGTTTGGCACGTGTGGCACCTTCCGGAGGCCCAATAAGGGCTAACGTTTTTCTCCAGGAGGCCACATTTTCCCTAGAAAGCTCTAACGTCACCCTAAAAGGGCATGACGTCCTCATTATTTTCTTTATTAGGGTTTCATTATGACATTTTAATGTAAAACAATATTATTATGTATTTTGTCCTTGTCGGCCTTTTGGTGACCTAAAATTTAATTAAGGTCATTCTTACTGTATAAGTAAGAGAGCTAAAACTCTCTTTTTATCATCATCTTTCATCTCACTCTTGGTGAGGTCTGAAATTTTCACCCTCCTTTAGGGATTTTTGGCTGAAATATTGATGTGCACTTGTTGAAGGAGGCTCTTTCTTGGCTATTTTCTGAATTTTCTTGGTGGAAGGTTTACAACTAGGGTTTGGCTTAATGAATGGTTGATGAATGTAAGTGAATTTATGCAATCCTTCTTTGTTTGAATGGTTATGGTATCTTTTACTAGCATTTTAATGAAATTTGTTGGATTAAACACTAGGGAATGAGCACATGTTGGTGTCTTTATTTCATGTCCCTACTAAGTTATGCCAAGAGCCATTTTATTTGTTGAAGATAGATGTTGGAGCCTTGCCATAGCAACACTTTACCTTTTACTCTTCTAGCTAGTTGTTTTTACTTTACCCTTTGAGCTAAAGAAGGAGGAAGACACACAGAGGCCTAGGTCTACTACACCTTAGTAAGTTGTCTTCCCCTAGGGTTGATAGGTTGAAGCCTTGCCTCAGCAACACTTCAACCATCATATCCTTCTTGCCTTTGTCCCTATCACTATCATTTCGGCCCTTCAACATTTGCATCTAGTTGTACTCCATTTTCCCTAATAACGCACTGATCTAAGATCTTGTACTTGAGTGCTTTTGATCACAACTTCCAAATACTCTTGAACAATCATTAACTCCTTCTAACCCTAGCTTAGACTAACACTTATTAACCCTATTGATGTTGTAATCTACTTGTGTTATAACCATATCCATGCATCATTTATTGTATCTCTAAAGAAATTGAAAGATTGGCTAAAGCATTGTGTCTAGTGTTGGTATTGTTACATTGATGATAAATTGCCATCGCTCATTGTGAAGCTTCTTTAGCATTTATTGTGAAGTGAGATATTGTAACCATTGCTATTGTACATCATTGATTTGCTTCATCACTATTGTTGGTCAATTGCTTTATATCATAAAGTCCTTGATTATATGAAGTACTAACCAAGCAAGTGATCTTGCACATGTATAGTTTTTCTTATTGCTTTGTCTCGGGCAGGTACACATTTGGTTACCATTTGTACTTTCAGTTATCTTTATCTTTATTTTCTAATTGGCCGGACTTTCTGATCGGTGGTGACTTGTGAGGGGGAAAAACTTCTACTTAGCCATAAGCATTTGCCTTCTCAAAACCCCAGGTCACCAGGGACGTCTCCCCTGGGCCTACCACCCTAAACAGAAAGAGGTATCCTATTGAGGTGACAGTGGTAGGATAGTTTCAGTTTTGCCAATTTACCTTTTCTTCCATCCATCATTTACTCAAACTACAAACTACATGATAACATTTTGGCGCCGTTGTCGGGGAACACCAAGTCAATTCTCCTAAAAGATGACACTTTTCGGTAAGCCTTTCCTCAAGATCCTTTATCTTACAAGCTTACCCGACGACTCCATTAAGGGTGATTTCCCTTATCTTTTGATAATTTCAAAGAAAATTTTCTGGAGACTCCACAAATGACGACCCGTAGCGGACGTCAGTACTTACCCCTTTCTATTGTGGTCTCTGTTACCCCTACAAACCTTGTTACTTCTCCAAGTTCTCATAAATGGTATCACCAAGAACTCTTTGGCTATCTTGACCTAGATAACATCCAAGGGGGATTACATGACCTACCCAAAGGGGTTGATTCATGGATACTGATTTTTTTAGGAAAAGGAGTATCCTCTGGTAACTCGCATTGGACCCAGTTTTGTGAAAGTTTTCAGTTTCATCAAACCGGTCAAGAACACCCTAATGTCTTTATGAGGCTTTTTGCAAGCTCTCTCACCGGGGATGCCAAAACTTGGATTGATCTTCTCCCGAAAGGAAGCATCAAAACTCCTGATGATCTAGAACAAGCTTTCAAAATAAGGTGGTGTAAACAAGAAAATGCACAATCCTTTTACTTTCAATACATCAAAATTTGCAAAGGATCCAACAAAAGCGTTAGGGATTTCAATGGTAGATTCAATCTTCTCCTTAAGAAACTCTGACCCAACCTCAGCTTAGAGGAGGCCATTCTCCAACATTACTTGAACTCTTCGGATGGAATTTTGTAGTTCACCCTTAAGCATCGGTCACTATCAACCTTAGATGAAGCACACAATTTCACTTACCAAATTGAGGAAAGCCTTAAGTTCGAAGATTTCATCCATCATATTAACCTCTTGCACAATAACGACTCCTGGGAATCAAGTGATGAGGATTTTACATAAACTAAACTTAACCTTCCCAAGATCCTTGAAGTAAAATCCATTGCTCCTAGTACGAAGTGGATCACATCTCCTACCAACTTACAAGATGTTCCCTTGTTGTATCGACAAAAGGAACCTCCTAAGGAAGTAGAACCCTTTCAAAACGTCTTCCTTCCACACAAGAGTGAAGATAATGAAGCGTCCCTGCCACAAATTTATAAAGATGATCTTCATGAAGAAATTTCTCCTTTGGTCCACCAGGTAAAAAGTATTGAACCAAAGTATGGGGAGGTTGCACCTTTTTACGTCACTCTCCAAGTCAATGACTGCCACCATAATTGTGTCTTTCACCCGAACACTACAACCAACATCATGACTGAAAGGGTCATGCATCAGTTAGGTCTGAGCCTTTCATAACCAAACACGCAGGGAGGTTTCCCAAAGGGGATTATAAAAAATTTGAACGTTACCTTTGACTCTTTCCCTAGCGCTCCCTTTAGTATAGATGTAATGGTGATAGATGCTTTGAGCAATTGGGGCATCATATTCCACAAAGACCTTATAAAACACTTGGCTGGAAGCTTTCAAGACCAAGGATCTAAGATAGTCATACCTCACCCTGAAGAAGGATTCTTCACCCTCCACAAAGAACCCCTCGTAGGATCCTTAATCGAAAACTCCGATGAACCGAATGATTAGCTCCTGTGTATTAACAATGGCATCGATAATTGGTTCGTCCAAGGAGGAAGTTCTGCGGATGATTCCACCGAAACACCTGAGGGAATTTGGACCCTAGAGTTTGATGGATCTCACTCGTGTTTTGGGTCAGGGGTTGGGATTGTCTTAACAACCCCTTCCCATGAAACCTTCTACTACTCCTATAGAATTGAATATCAATTCACAAAAAATATTGTTGAATACAAAGCATTGATCCTAGGTCTCAACTTGGAAATTGACAAAGGTGTCGAATACTTAAGGGTAAAAGGGGAATCATACCTCATAGTATCACAAGTGTTGAAAAAATTTGCTACCAAAAATGAGAAGTTGAAGAGGTATCATGACCTTGCACAATCCATTTAAGAATCTTTCAAGATAGTATCAATTGAAGCTATTCCCCGAGAAGAAAACCATGTGGTTGATGCCTTGGCTATTTCTACCTCTACCTTGCAACCTTATGATGGTCCACTTCGAGACCTATGAAAAATGGAAGTCCTTTTTAGACCTTCTATCCCAGATAATTTGGAACATTGGCAAGTCTTTGAGGATGATGACCAGATCATTAGGTTCATGGAAAATAACAAAGAATTCACCGACTCACAAACAAATTTCTTGGTTGATTCCATGAACTTGGAGGTTTTGAACCTTCAGAATAACACCTTGCCTAAGGGATGTATTCCTTTAGAAAACCTCTTTGAGAGACACGACGTCTTCAAAAGAAAGAAGCCTAGAAAACAAGCAAATGAAGCCCTAGAATTCAACATCAGTATAGAAATGGATCCAAGGATGATCAAGATAGGGAAAGGAACCACTAAGAAGGAAAGGATGGAAATTATGGACCTCATTAGATAATTTAAAGACACTTTAGCCTGGAATTACGATGGATTAAAAGCATATAGGGGTGATTTCATCCAGCATGCTATACCTCTAACAGAAGGAGCCAAACCTTTCCGACAAAAACTAAGGCACATCAATCTGAAACTAAGAAGCCAAATACAAAAGGAACTCCAAAATATGGTTGATGTTGGTATCATAGCTCCCATCAGGTATTCCTCATGGATGTCGAATTTGGTAGTCGTCCGAAAGAAAACTAGTGATATATGTTTGTGTGTTGATTTTCGGAACCTCAACCAATTATCCTTGAAAGACAACTATCCCCTTTCAAACATGGAACATTTACTACAAAGGGTTACATGGGCTGGAATGATGTCCATGCTGGATGGATTCTCTGGATACAACCAAGTCTTGCTTAAAAGAGAGGACCAGCTTAAGACGACATTTACTACACCTCGGGGAACATTTATGTATTTGCGAATGTCGTTTGGTCTTATGAATGTCGGTGCTATTTTACAGAGAGCAATGGATTTTTCCTTTAGGGACCTCATACAGAAAATCATAGAAATTTACCAAGACGATCTCACAGTTGTCTCAAAGGATATGAAAGACCACATTTCACACCTCAGGATCATCTTCAAACGATGTAGGAAGTATGGTATCTCCTTAAATCCTAAGAAGTCTGTTTCTGGAACAGATGAAGGAAAACTTTTAGGTCACATGGCTTCAAAAGGGGGAATCTCTATAGATCCTGAAAGGGTCCAATCGATAAAATATGTCTGCCCCCTAGTCAATAAAAAGTCATTGCAATCCTTTTTCAGAAAGATTAAGTTCATTTGAATATTTGTCCCAAACTTTGTCGAAAGGATAAAACCCATGAGTGCTTTGCTAAAAAAGGACATTGCCTTGAGGTGGGATCATAAAGCCATCAAATCTTTTGAAGATATAAACGACGCTATATCCCAAGCCCCAGTCATCAACCTAGATTATTCACGAGATTTCATAATATTCTCGTTTGCTTCCCAGAATACCATTGCAGGTTTTTTGCAGCAAAAGGACGTTGATAATTATGAACACCCCGTGGCTTTCATGAGTAAAGTTATTAGAGATTCAGAGTTGAATTAGTCCATTACTGAGAATCAAGCATATGCCTTGGTGAAATCTCTCAAGCACTTTAGAAACTACGTTGGTTACAACAAAATCAAAGCTTATGTCCCTTACCCGGCAGTAAAGGATGTTTTATCACAACAAGATTGTATGTGTACTAAGGGCAAGTGGGTCTCCAAAATCCAAGAGTATGACTTAGAGATAAAACCCACCAAGATAATAAAGGGGCAAGTTCTGGCCCAGATGCTAACCGAGAGCAACCAAGAGGCCATACATATGGGATAAAGTGAACAGATAAATGTAGTGGTTAGTGATTTAGAACATGATGAGTGGTATTCCGATATCATCTATTACCTTAAGAATTTATCATGCCCTGATCACATAGTGGACTACAAAAGGAGGGCTTTGAGACTTAAGGCTATGAAATATTGTCTGATAAAAAATGGCCTTGGTTGGAAAGATCCCGATGGAGTTCTCCTTAGATATGTCAACCAAGAAAAAGCTGAGAAACTGTTAAAAGAATTACACTCTGGATTTTGTGGTGGACATTTCACAACTCACACTACTGCCCACATGATCCTAAGGGATGGATATTATTGGCCATCGCTATTTTCTGATACTCACTAATATGTTCGAACTTTCCATCCTTGCCAGTACTTCTTTGGTAAACCAAAACTCCCAACACAAACTTTAAAACCCGAAGTGGTAGAAGCTCCCTTTCACCAATGGGGTTTGGATTTCATTGGAGATTTTAAGGATAACTCAAGTAATGGCTACCAGTGGATCGTAACAGCCACAGATTATTTTACTAGATGGGTAGAGTCTATCCCCACAAAGAATGCCACCGAAGAAGTAGTCATGAATTTTTTGGAGGAACAAATTATAACCAGGTTTGGTGTCCCTTCTAAGATCACCATAGACAATTCCAAGGCATTCAATGCCCATGCACTAGTGGAATTTTGTTTCAAGTATGGAATTTTCCTATCACACTCCTCCAACTACTACCCTCGGGGAAACGAATTAGCAGATTCTAGCAACAAGAACCTTATGAATATTATCAAGAATATCATGGGGGAAAACAATATGTCTTGGGATAGAAAAATTAAGTATGCCTTGTGGGAAGATCAGATTTGAGCTAGTATATGGATTAAAGGTGAAGCTTCCTATGAACCTCCAGATTCCCATCCTCTGTTTTGCTCAACAATATGCTACAGATGGAGAAGCAATCCAAGGGTGAATTAACCAGTTGATAGAGTTGGATGAATATAGAAGAAATGCCCTAAGTCAAATGGGAAGAAACGAAGAGAAGATCAAAAACACCTTCGATCATAGGGAGAAAGAAAGAGACTTCACTGAGGGAGATCTCGTGCTACTATGGGATAAGAGAAGGGAGAATCCTGGTATGCACAAAAATTTGGATGGGCTATGGACAAGTCCTTACAAGATCATGAGTCATGAAGGTACAAACTCTTTCAACCTAGGAACCATGGAGGGAGGAGCTCTGAAGCTGCCAGTGAACGCTTTGTACATCAAGCGTTACTACCCACCAGGGACATGATAGGTAAGTGCAGGTAAGTAGGTAGGCATTTACATTCATTGTATATACCATTTGCATTTCATACTAGAATATTTTGCTTTCACCCTTGTACATATGCTTGTTTTCTTATTTCATATATTTGAGCTGGGGGTGATATCACCACCCTAAATGATTACTAATAGTTTCTATTGAGATCAAGAAGGTTACAGGTTATGCCAGAGATGCTGAGGTTCTCATGTGCTCTACAATGAGCACATGTCCTCAAGTTGGAGCCAAATGTTATCCCCCACTTTAGGTATAACTAAGAAGATTATGTCTCAAGGCCCACAGGTCCTGGACATGGAGTACCGAGAGCCATATAGACTTGAGTGTGGCCCCGGAGGGCCCATCTTTTCTTCCTTTCAATGCCTCCACTTTGTCAGCAGTAATAACATCCATCACCTCAGCTTGGTCATGTAGCAAAGATGGATCTTGCTCCATGAGGTAATGAGTCCGAGTATCATGGTACATGTCACTCTGATCCTCAAAACCTTTGAATATGTGCATTTGATTCTTTTGGTTTCTAACAAGCGCTTGGATCTTATGCCTATACACTTGACCATATCTGGGGGGAATGAGAAGATGCCTTGGTAAGCTTGTGCCCATAGTTATTGAGTTGCCACTGGGGGGATTAATAACAAGCTATCGTCCACTCCCATCATACTTACCACTTTCCATCCTTCTCTCTCTCATCCATCCCATTACACTAGTTTGGGCATAGGGTTGGCCAATTATTTAGGGGTTGTACCTTACCTTATGGGAAGAATGGGCTAAAGGGTCTGGGGGGTAAAAGCAACTGACAAGAAATAAAAACATAGAAATAAAACCTCGCGATGCTTCACTTAGGGATCCCCAAGAAAGAAGTAAAAGGCCTCTCAACAAGAAACAAGGGGACCCATAAAAATAATATAACAAGATCTGGTTAAGGGGTAGGGGGTTTCATCATGAGGCAACCTATTAGGTCCATGGGAATTTAGCGGTATGACACTACTAGCATCTGGTCACCACGTCAGGGTAGTGGCTCTTGGTGGCATAGACAAGAGAAAGGGGGTCTCATCACGAGCCATCCTTCTCATTTCCGTGAAATGCACGTGGCTAACATTGCCACCACTAGTCACTAAGCTAGGGCAGTGTCCTGTGACTAGCTTATTGAAAGAAAAAAACAATAAAAGATAAAAAACAATAAGAGAAGACCTGGTCAGAGGATAGGGGGTCTCATCACGAGCCAATCTATTAGGTCCATGGGAATCTAACGGTATGACACTAATAACATCTGGTCACCGCGCCAGGGTAGTGGCTCTTGGTGGCATAGCCAAGAGAAAGGGGGTCTCATCACAAGCCAACCTTCTTATTTTCGTGAAATTCTTGTGGCTAGCATTTCCACCACTAGTCACCAAGCCAGGGCAGTGTCCCATGACTAGATTCTTGAAAGAAAAAAACAATAAAAAGATAAAAGGCATGAATGGGATTGGAAACACTTGCATCCATGACAGGTGCAGCTCACCCTCTACAGAGGCTCCCATAGGTAAGCCATCCATGCTATCACTGCACCATTTTCCCAGGCATCCTTTATTCACTACACCCACTCACATGGCTTAGATTTGATCTCTTCCGGGAACATCCCAAATCCAGTGAGCATTCGCCCAATAGGACGCCCTATCATTCCTTCGAAATTTGGCTTGCAAATTAGTATAATGTCTTTGAGCACTTGGTTGAGTAAATGGGGTTTTATGCACATGTTTAATAAAATTTATGGTTATATGTGATTGACATTGCTATGATACCTGTGACTTATGAGCCCATGGAGGGCGTATCTGTTGATGTGCAGGATCATACTCGACAGGTAGGTACCATATTGGACAGGTACACATAGGGAGATGATTAGTTCAGACCTCCTTGGGGCTGAGATCCCACCACCTATTCCACTTGGACCCCCACCATTGCTTCTGTCAACTTTTTAGTTTTCGCACGGTTTACTATTTTTAGCAGTTTTTTCGGGTCCTGAACTTTTGGAGTCGTTATGAGGACCTAAACGACGTTTTTTGGGAAAACAGAGAGCAACACGGAACCTCCTTCGTTGTTGTTCACATCAATGTTGTAGACCTCGGATAGATATTTATAACAAGGTATTGAGCGCGTTAAACAAAGATCGTATGCCAAAGTTACATACCTGGGAAGTTGATGTACCAATTTACACAAAAGGGGCCCATATTCTTAGCGTTTCATCTCTTAGAGTTAGGTCTTTGGATGTTTAGGGTTTTCCATTGTTTCTTAATAATAAATAGGCCTTCGAGCCTCATTGTAACACAGTTTAGAGGCCAATAGCCGCCACATCTCTTCTCAGAGATAAACTACCATCGCCCTAGCTAGTTTATTTCCATTTTGTCTGTAAACATATTTCAATCATTTGTTATTAATGAAATGAAGTTTTATTTCCGCTGCATCTATGCATTTATGTGTATTTTTGTATTTCATTGTGTTCCTGCATACATCTGGATCCGTAGTATCAGAGCGGTCTTCTTTTTTTCCATCCTTCTTTGCATGTCCCCAACGAGGTCGGGGTATAAGGAGTTAGGGATCGATCTGGTTGAACCTTTGCAAGATCAACCTCGCAAACCAGGACGATCGCCCATGGGGGAAGAAAAAGATGAGGGAGCAAGAGATCCTATCAAAATATTGCTCAAGGAGGCCCTCGAGAAACAAAGGAACGTGATGATGGACAACTTTGCCCATATCCTTCAACAACTGCCCACTAGAAGCGCATCTACATCCAGCAACCACTTTGGAGGCACCACTCCTTTTAAGGTACAAGTAAACTTTGACATTCCCAGATTTGAGGGCCAAATAGATGCAGATGTCATAGATAGATGGTTGAATCTGTTAGAAGGATATTTCTAGGTTCATGACTTTTCCGACCGAGAAAGGATTATTTTTTCACTGCTTAAAGCCGCCCCCCATGTTAAGGACTGGTGGGAAACCTACTGGGAGCAACAAGGCAAGGGGGAACCCTCTCTATTCTTGGTCACACCCACTTGGAATTATTTTCGAGATTCCATCAAGGAACAATATTATCCTTTGGCGATCTATGAGGACAAATACATACAATGGACTACGTTGCGACAACAAAGGGACCGAGATGTGCATGAGCTGACGAATCTGTTTCATACCCTACGCACAAAGTTGGGTATCAAAGATTCAGAGAAACAATTGGTGTTAAAGTACCATAGTTGTCTGCACAGATACATTTAGGAGGAAATGGAGTTTCTCAACATCTCCTCGCTTGGTGCGGCATACCGGTATGCTGCCAAGATTGAGCAGAAGTTTAAACAGAAGAAACGAGACTTTGGGTCTGTGAACCAGAAGCAAGGGAAAGGTACCCCAAACTGCAGAACAAAGGACAACCCGCCAATCCATAAGCAAAGAACAACACCACGAAGCCAAAAAAGGACACAAGGAAGTGGTGTGAGTTCCATAAGAGCTCCACTCACAACACAAGCGAGTGTCGGGCCAAGCAGTCACTGGTAGTCGAGTTGAAGGCTT
Source organism: Picea sitchensis (assembly GCA_010110895.2). Taxonomy (NCBI): domain Eukaryota; kingdom Viridiplantae; phylum Streptophyta; class Pinopsida; order Pinales; family Pinaceae; genus Picea; species Picea sitchensis. The sequence goes on from SNQJ01S0050846.1 coordinate 56,163, forward strand.
CTGAATTGGATGAATGCTCCCACTTCAGAAACCGATAAGGGGAATGATAGGGGGAAGCAAATTATTGATGCGGAGCCGAATGCCACAGTTGCCACCATGAAGATCCATAAGGAGGAACCGGAAGATCCAGAGTATGTGGAGCGCCTCTTCCATTCCAAGATGTGGGTAAAGGGTTCCCCGTTGCAGTTCATTGTCGATAGCGGGAGCCAGAATAACCTCATCTCAGTAGAGGTCATGAAGCGAATGGGCTTGTCGACCACAACACACCCACAACCATACACCATCGGGTGGCTGCACGAAGGACGAGACCTCCACATTAACCAACAATGTCACCTCCCCTAAACCATCAAGCCCTTCACGGATGAGGTATTATGCGACATTGCTCCTCTTGATGTTTCTGATGTATTATTAGGCCAACCGTACTTGTGGAAGCGACATGTTGTGTATGAGTCCATGCCTCATGTTGTTATTAATACTTTGGGCAATAAGTTGTACAAGATACTAGAGATAGCACCACCTACTGCCATCTCTTCAATTACTGCAAAACCATGTAGTAAGTTCATTTCCAAAACCAAGAAATTTGTTTTCCTGATGATCCACCCTCAGGGAAAGAAGAAGACTGTGGCCACAACCTCTAGACAGGGCCCCTCTGCACGACAACAACAGATGGATAAGGTCATGGAGGAGTACAAGGATGTATTCACCTCCCTCGTAGGGGTGCCTCTACACTTCCAGGTCAAGCACCCCATCGATCTGACCCCGGGTGGACTGCTTCCCAATGGACCAATCTATCGGCGCTCTATTATGGAGAATGACAAAATCAAGAGGAAAATTTAGGAGCTGTTGTAGAAAGGTCACATCCAATCGAGTTCATCACCTAGTGGGAGCCCGATTGTGTTGGTGCAGAAGAAGGATGGGACTTGGAGACTCTGCATTAACTATCGGGCAATGAACAAGATCATTTTTCGGAATAGGTACCCTATCCCATGAATTGATGACCTTCTGGACCAACTGAAGGGGGGCGAAATATTTCAGAAAGATCGACTTGAAGTCTGGGTATCACTAGGTACCAATTGAATCCTCTGATGTGTGGAAGACTGCCTTCAAATCCAAGGAGGGCCTTTTCGAATGGTTGGTCATGCCTTTTAGGTTGACGAATCCCCCTGCAACCTTCATGAGGCTAATGGACAACATCTTGTAGCCATTCACCAACTCATTTGTAGTGGTGTACTTGGATGACATTCTGATCTTCAGCTAGACTTGGGAAGAGCACCTCCACCACATCCGATGGGTCCTCCAAACACCGCGGCAACACAAATTGTGTGCCAATTTGGAGAAGTGTACTTTTGGCATGAACCAGGTTCAGTATCTGGGATACATTATTGATAAGAGGGGGGTGCATGTGGATCCAGCTAAGATCCAAGTCATTCGGGATTGGCCATCCCTAACCACCCTAACAAAGCTCCACAACTTTTTGGGTCTTGCCAATTTCTACCGCAAGTTTGTGTTGGGATTCTCTCATATCACTTAGCCCTTGAGTCAAGTCACCAAGGGAGGAGCGAAAGCAAAATTCTATTGGTCTGAATCTGAACAGAAGGCATTCAAAGAGTTGAAGCAATGCCTCTGCTCTGAACCAATGCTCACATTACCAGACTTGCAACAACCCTTTGAGATCGAGATAGATGCCTCTAACTATGCTATTTGGGCAA